>JAZAVI010000371.1:0-120050 GCA_036326025.1 Chrosomus eos | reverse complement strand
ACTCAACTATATATATATATATATATATATATATTTGTAATATTAGTTCTATTAAAAAAATGTAACAGTTGAAATTTATGTTGTGGTTTATAATTTTTATTTTATTTGAAGAGGTCAATTTTAATGCTTGGAGATAAAAAAAAATTAAGAGAGGTTTTTATTTATGCAAGACAACTGTAGCCTATTTTGTACAGTTTTAAATGGACATAATTGAAAATGTAACTTGTCATTTTTTGTTATTTGGGAAGTTGCTTTTATAGTTGGCTTTGTCATGTTATAAGACTAAGTGTTTCAATTAAAGAATTCTTTAAATGTATTGAATTTGTGTTTTACTTGTATGTGTTAGGAAGGGAGTATAATATTTGCTAGTGATCAACATTAGAGTTGGCTTTTTTTTCATTTACATTTAAAAGTTATCTAGTGATGCAGTAGTTGAAATTAACTTTAGAAAACAACAGTCATTCAACATGTTTTTCTTTAGTTGTATATATTTATTTTAACTGGCCGTGTTTAAATAGTGTTTATGTCACGGGGTGACTAATCAGCAAACGAGTGGCAGGTGTGGAGGGAGTGGTGATTAGGGAACATGCTTCAAAATGGAGTATAAAAAAAAGCCACAGGAGGCCAAAGAGGGAGAGACACAGGAACGGAGACGGAGCGTGCACGCAGCAGGGGAGAGGCCGAGGGGCCGAGGCCGAAGCAGCGGAGGGAGGCTGGGAGAGAGAACGAGATTTCGGCGGGATTGCGGGTGTAAGCCCTGATTGCACAGTGAGTCTGTTGAATTGCAGTTCTATTGTGAGCACGAGTGTGGAAATGGTGTTGTTGCTGTTCACTCGCAGTCCCAGCATGTTTGCAGCTCTCTCTCTGCCCGAGCCTTGAAGAGGAGAAGCTGGAGAAGAGAACGCGGAAGCGGTTTTTAACTCTCCCTCTGCTCGAGCCTTGAGTAAGAGACCCTGTGAATCATTCTCCTGAAGTGAGTCTGCTGACTGCTGTGCCGTTCTACGAACGAAAGAGACCCTGTGAATCATTCTCCTGAAGTGAGTCTGCTGACTGCTGTGCTGTTCTATGAACGAAAGAGACTCTGTGAATCATTCTCCTGAAGTGAGTCTGCTGACTGCTGTGCTGTTCTATGAACGAAAGAGACTCTGTGAATCATTCTCCTGAAGTGAGTCTGCTGACTGCTGTGCTGTTCTACGAACGAAAGAGACTCTGTGAATCATTCTCCTGAAGTGAGTCTGCTGACTGCTGTGCTGTTCTCTGAACGAAAGAGACCCTGTGAATCATTCTCCTGAAGTGAGTCTGCTGACTGCTGTGCTGTTCTACGAACGAAAGAGACCCTGTGAATCATTCTCCTGAAGTGAGTCTGCTGACTGCTGTGCTGTTCTATGAACGAAAGAGACCCTGTGAATCATTCTCCTGAAGTGAGTCTGCTGACTGCTGTGCTGTTCTATGAACGAAAGAGACTCTGTGAATCATTCTCCTGAAGTGAGTCTGCTGACTGCTGTGCTGTTCTACGAACGAAAGAGACTCTGTGAATCATTCTCCTGAAGTGAGTCTGCTGACTGCTGTGCTGTTCTCTGAACGAAAGAGACCCTGTGAATCATTCTCCTGAAGTGAGTCTGCTGACTGCTGTGCTGTTCTATGAACGAAAGAGACTCTGTGAATCATTCTCCTGAAGTGAGTCTGCTGACTGCTGTGCCGTTCTATGAACGAAAGAGACCCTGTGAATCATTCTCCTGAAGTGAGTCTGCTGACTGCTGTGCTGTTCTATGAACGAAAGAGACTCTGTGAATCATTCTCCTGAAGTGAGTCTGCTGACTGCTGTGCTGTTCTACGAACGAAAGAGACCCTGTGAATCATTCTCCTGAAGTGAGTCTGCTGACTGCTGTGCCGTTCTATGAACGAAAGAGACCCTGTGAATCATTCTCCTGAAGTGAGTCTGCTGACTGCTGTGCTGTTCTATGAACGAAAGAGACCTGTGAATCATTCTCCTGAAGTGAGTCTGCTGACTGCTGTGCTGTTCTATGAACGAAAGAGACCCTGTGAATCATTCTCCTGAAGTGAGTCTGCTGACTGCTGTGCTGTTCTACGAACGAAAGAGACTCTGTGAATCATTCTCCTGAAGTGAGTCTGCTGACTGCTGTGCTGTTCTACGAACGAAAGAGACTCTGTGAATCATTCTCCTGAAGTGAGTCTGCTGACTGCTGTGCTGTTCTACGAACGAAAGAGACCCTGTGAATCATTCTCCTGAAGTGAGTCTGCTGACTGCTGTGCCGTTCTATGAACGAAAGAGACCCTGTGAATCATTCTCCTGAAGTGAGTCTGCTGACTGCTGTGCTGTTCTATGAACGAAAGAGACCCTGTGAATCATTCTCCTGAAGTGAGTCTGCTGACTGCTGTGCTGTTCTATGAACGAAAGAGACCCTGTGAATCATTCTCCTGAAGTGAGTCTGCTGACTGCTGTGCTGTTCTATGAACGAAAGAGACCCTGTGAATCATTCTCCTGAAGTGAGTCTGCTGACTGCTGTGCTGTTCTATGAACGAAAGAGACCCTGTGAATCATTCTCCTGAAGTGAGTCTGCTGACGGCTGTGCTGTTCTATGAACGAAAGAGACCCTGTGAATCATTCTCCTGAAGTGAGTCTGCTGACGGCTGTGCTGTTCTTTGAACGAAAGAGACCCTGTGAATCATTCTCCTGAAGTGAGTCTGCTGACTGCTGTGCTGTTCTATGAACGAAAGAGACCCTGTGAATCATTCTCCTGAAGTGAGTCTGCTGACGGCTGTGCTGTTCTTTGAACGAAAGAGACCCTGTGAATCATTCTCCTGAAGTGAGTCTGCTGACTGCTGTGCTGTTCTATGAACGAAAGAGACCCTGTGAATCATTCTCCTGAAGTGAGTCTGCTGACGGCTGTGCTGTTCTTTGAACGAAAGAGACCCTGTGAATCATTCTCCTGAAGTGAGTCTGCTGACTGCTGTGCTGTTCTATGAACAGAAAGAGACTTTTAAAGTTGCTTTTAATTGTTCAATAAAGAACTTATATTTATTTTAACCCTGAGTCTGCCTTCCATGTGTTCCACGGCACGCTCCTCGGGCGGTGGTCCGGTTAGAGGGGGTGGGCAGCCCGCTGGCGCCCGCCCCTCCCCTGTGACATAAATGGCGTAGCGGCAATCAGACATTGGTGGGTTTGCAAACTAGGTAGACTCATTACACGTAGTGAAAATAGAAAATCTGTTAACAAAATTGTTACATTATGCAGGAAAAGATTGTCTTATGTAAAATAAAATTAGATGTAAGGTTTTGTGTGTGAAGTGTACTAGCGTTTTGGTTTACAAAGACTATTTTTATGTATGACGAACATCAAGAGTCATAAATGTGGTAAGTTTCCTTAATGTAGGTCAAGCCATATACCTGTAGACACTTTTTTTTTTTTTTGTAGATATAAATTGAATAATTTAAATAAATTATATAGAGATGTAACCTTCTCCATCCGGATACACTTGTATAATGCTGGTATAAAGGAGCTGTGGTAACCCAGCAGTAGTAAACTGTAATGTTTGGTCCTTCCCTTGAAGATGATAATAACAAGAAAATCACCTCATACTGATGTGGCTCCAATTAAAAATTATATATTCTCATATGTTTAAGAATACTAAAAAAGCCAAGATGACCAAAACAGGATGTAGAATATCCTAAGGTTTATTACAGTTTTTTTCATTCGCTAACAAGCATTTGTCCAATCAGTTGTCACATTTTCAAAACTCTAAACACAGTTAGCACAGCATCGGTCTTTTGTGACCATACCATTCACACATTTCATGTCGTTTTCACACAATATGCAGTCAGTGAACACATTTCCACAATGCTTACATTTTCTTAACAGACAAGCTATACCTCCCAACAAAATAATGGATTGTTTTTGTAGTATTTACAAATGTTAACACACACCATCCCACAATAGCAAAAACAATATTCCAAACCTTAGATACAGTATAAAAACTTCTTGTTCTGCAATGATATCAGTTCAAAAACAATATATTTATATATTTCAGCTGAAAATAAACAAACAATTGAATTATTGACACACAGCTGATTTATGTTGGGTAAACTGGGCCAACCACAACTGATTCCAGTCTGGCTCAGTCTCAGTGGCAGGGGTTATTTTTTCTATTACATTGACACTTATACAGTAAAAGGAGGACTTTGAGGAGCGATGTTTTTGGAAACAGAAACAGAAAAAGACAAACACTGTAATGTATGGACGAGGAAGAATAAGAGCAAGGGGTCCAGGGAGAAGAGCAGGCCCAGTGAGAGATGCAGTGAGAGATCCAGTGTGAGATCCAGTGAGAGATCCAGTGAGAGATCCAGTGAGAGATCCAGTGAGAGATGCAGGAGCAGTGAGAGATGCAGGAGCAGTGAGAGATGCAGGAGCAGTGAGAGATGCAGGAGCAGTGAGAGATGCAGGAGCAGTTAGAGATGCAGTGAGAGATGCAATGAGAGATGCAGTGAGAGATGCAGGAGCAGTGAGAGACGAGGAGCAGTGAGAGATGCAGTGAGAGATGCAGTGAGAGATGCAGGAGCAGTGAGAGATGCAGTGAGAGATGCAGTGAGAGGTGCAGTGAGAGGTGCAGTGAGAGGTGCAGTGAGGTGCAATACCAAGCGGTTTTATCCCAGGTGCATCGCCTTGGATAATACCAGATGTGATGTTGATGAAAACATGTGGCCTAACCCTGAAAATCACAGAGATTAGATACAGTAATTTTGTGCTTTTTTTAGTCCCCCCCCTCTGGGCTTTTTGCTGTTGCTTTTTTGTTCAGAATGCTCTTGTGTGTTTCATGGATATTTTGTTCATTGTAAGCAATACTGTAAAAAAATTCTGTTCTATCATACCATTGTAAGCAATATTGTAAAAAAATTCTGTTCTATCATACCGAGTTTCTACTGCACCTCCTGTAGTAAACAGTAAAGGAGGTGAGATTGCTTTTGCTTTAAAAGATTGCTTTTGAATGTGAACATTACTGTACATGTGGACATACAATTCCCAACCAAGAAATTTAGTGTAAAAACCGTGGATTTCATGTTTTGCATGCAAATACCTATAAAACCGAAACATAAAAGTCTATGCAGTTTTTGTAATGTCAACAATAGCCAGTATTTTGAAACCTGGTGTACTTTGATTGACTGCATGTACTTTGTGAAGTGAAAACAAGTGTTATTCTTTGACAGAATAATTTCATTTTGAGTCAGATTTCCAGTGTTTTGGTAAAGTTAGTGTGTGCAGAGAAAGATGTGTTCTGTTTTGAAATGAAGAGTTAGTATATATTTAACAAAATGTGTTTTTGAGAAGAAAATTATCCATTTGGCCAATTGTGTTTTATATGTGTGAGTCTGTGTTAAGAGTTTAGAAAAAGTATCTGAAGTATGGGTAAGCGCTTGTTAGCAATTGAAAAAAACTGTAAAGGGGGGGTGAAATGCTATTTCATGCATAGTGAGTTTTTTTTACACTGTTAAAAAGTTGGATTCCCATGCTAAACATGGACAAAGTTTCAAAAATTAAGTTGTACGTTTGATTGAGTATTTCTGTTCTCAAAATACTCCTTCCTGGTTGTCACAAGTTTCGTTTAGTTCTCAAGGATGTAGCAGTCCCAACACTAAAGGTTAACGGTCTTGCGTTGGAACCGCAGGCGGTGAGTAGAACTGCTTCAAATATCTGTGTGTGTCTATCGGCATGTAACTTAAGCACAGCAAGTAGGCTAAACAACATGATCACGTATAGTTAATATATCTATGGAGCATGTGATGTATGGTGTGTGTTTGTTTAAATACATTTGTTTAGGTGGCTACTGTAGGTGTCTGTTTGTTTATTGTAAAACAAAATCATGTCTTCATAAACCACGAGTAGACACACACAAATGTTCTAAAACTTGTGCATGACATGGTTTCTAAAAACACAGCGCTCAAGTGATTATTTAGCTCCGCCCACACGGCACGCCTCCACCCGCTCGGCTTTTTCCGGAAAGACTCGGTACAGCCTATCTTTCTTTTATAAATATAATAAAACTAAAGACTTTTTGGAGATATGATGGATGCAATATTACTCTATAGGTACTCAAAATTAACATGAGATTGACTGAAACTGAGTGTTTCATCCCCCCTTTAAGTAATCACCACAACTCACAATGCAATACAGTGTGTCCACATTCAAATAGTGGAACATTTTAAGTGACCCCAAAACTTAAGTACATTTTCTGAAAATAGTCAGACCCAAAAGAGAATTTCAGTTACTTCAATTGCAAGTGAATTACAAATTTTAAATCAATAAAGACTTTTTGGAATATATATATTAGTCTTAATTGATTCGTTTGAAACAGAATAACTTCTTTCTTGTATGTAATTAAATATTGCATCGTTTTCGACAACACTTGATTCATTAATATTAATGGTTTGTTTTTTATTTTATTTGGTATCTATTTATAAAAAATATATACATGTCGTCCTATTGTTAATTTAATTGCTTCTATTGCTCTTATGATTTGCAAGTCGATTTGGATAAGTGTTTGCTAAATGATTAAAAGTAAATGACTCTTAATTGACTCATTTGTAATCAGATGACTCACTTTTTCGAAACAAAATAACACTTAAACCTACTCATTTCAAACAAAATACAAAGAGTCGCTTGTAATTAAAAGACTGAAATATCCTTTTATGTAATCTAATAGCCGCGTTTTCACTGCCGGGCCAGGGCCGAGCTGTGCTAGTGCGTGCCAGGGCCAGTCGCGTTTCCACTGTCACTTCCGGGGCTTGAGCGGGGCTTCCTCTGGGCCAACAGCCAGGATTTCTGGCCCGTCGAATACCTTGGGCCAAAGCGGGCCAGCTCGGGCTAGAGGCGTGCTCAAGGTAAAAGGCGGAGTTTATCGGTGTTATGGAACGTTATGTTATGATCTGAAGCAAGATGCACATTTCACCTTTTTATATCGTGCAAAATAATTGCTGCTCGAAATGGAGAATCGCCTGTACTGGTCTGTCGAAGATACCAAAACTCTTCTGAGCGTTTGGGGAGAAGAAAGGGTACAACGTCAATTTGACGGCGTGTGCAGAAACGAGGACGTTATAAAATACATCGATGCTGAACTTTCTAAGCTAAGCATTCAGCGAGCAACGCTTCAAGTTCAGGAAAAAATAAAAAAGTTGCGGGCGCAGTATTGTACAAGGCAATTAAAAACACACAATGGATAAACACACATGGTTCGACTTGATGGACGATGTGCTGGGTCGCGAGACAATCGGGACACTATTGCAGCCACGGCCGGTGAGTTAATATACATGCTATCTTCCTAACTTAAAAAATAAATAAATTCATAATACCCGCTGAAATGGGTTGGGTTGTATGACGTTGGATCCAGAAAGGCCTGTTAGGGGCGGGGTTTAGGGCAGCGCTGTGGGGCTACTGGCCCGGTGGTGGAAATGCAAGCCCGGTGCTTGAGGCCCGAGGTTCACTGGCTCGGCTCGGCTCGCTGTTAGCCCTGGCCCGGCCCTAGCCCGGCAGTGGAAACGCGGCTAATGACTCTTAAATTGACTCGTTCGAAACAATAACTGTTAAAATGACTTGAAAGTGACTCGCTTGTACAAAAGACTCAAATGTCCTTGTATGTAATCTATAGTATGCAAATCAAATTACTCTTAACTTGACTCGTTTGAAACTAAATTTTTCTTAAAGTGAGTCATGTGAAACTGAATCATTTATAAACAAAAGACTCAAATGTCCTTGTTTGGAATCAAATGTGACCGAACACGGAAACCAGGGACACAAGTCGGCAGCACAACTTGCGAGGAAAATGAGAAAGAAGCGTTTTTTTTTCCAAAATTGGTGATTTCCGCTTTTTTGCAGAATCTGTTAGTTGAGATCATGAAGAAGCCTCTCCATGTTTGAGATACCAGTATTGGTATATTTAAAAGCGTACATTTTGAGGTTGAAATCGGCTTGTTTTTCTGGGATTCTAGCATGCAGTAGGGGCGTGTCATTGTCTGTGTGTATTTCCATACTGAATAGCCGCTGGCGCTTTTGCCCCCGCCCCCCAACAGCGTGGCTACTTATTATGCAGCGCTCTCTGCTCCTGCTCAAAATTCAATGAAGATTGACGCCACAAAGATTGTCGCAGACGAGCTGAACTGTGGCAGTTACACCTAAAATGTTTTCGCCGCACTTTGTGGGCTCGGAACACTTCGATGCTTGAATACGGCGGCTCAGCTCGCTGACAGCGGTGGCTGGCTGCTTCATATGTTTTGTGAACAGGGAACAGACTTAATGGACTGGCAACAATCTCCATAGAACATGAACTGGCACAGAGAATCGAAATAGAGGATGCAGTTAAGACCTTTGCTGCGATGAAGGCCTGCCGTGCGCGTTTCTGAAACGTAAGTTAAAGGGTACCTATCATGGAATTTTGAAAATTACCTTTCATGTAGTGTGTAACATAGATCTAAGTGAACAAAAACATCCTGCAAAGTTTTAAATATGAAAGTTCACCGTATACAAAGTTATTGTCTCTCAAAAGTAAGAGTCGACTCTGAGTCGCTGATATGAATCGATAGACGAACGATGCACTTTCGTACGTCACTTGCACAAGTTATTTGAATTAGACACGCCCACTCAGTGCGCGCGCCCAGCAGACAGAGAAACCTGACAACAACATGTCGACGAGACTCTGTTCTGAAGTGCGAATCAAAAGCAAACTTTTTTTTTTCACTGCCCAGGGACAAGCATGTGAAGACTCAGTGGCTAGAGTTTATATTTACAACTATACCACACAAGTATAGCCACCTTGAGCTGTGTTCGCGTTATTTTAATGACGATCGCTTCACAAACACAAATGCTGTGTGGATTATGGTGTATTCGCGAGTCGCCTGATACTGAAGGAACGTTCAATACCAAGTTTATTTGGATCAGCTTCCTCCTCCGAATCACAACCTGTAAGTACTATTAATAATTGTTGCTTTTATGTGTGTGTGTGTGTGTGTGTGTGTGTGTGCGTGCGTGTGTGTGTGAGAGAGTGAGAGTTACGCTCAGCAGCTTCTAGGTCTCCGATGTCATTTTTTTTGTTTTTTGAAATATGTGAAATTATGTGAAGCGTATTGTAGTACTGCAGTGCTTTATCAATATGTTTAAGCTTTGGGCTAACGCAAAATATAACTGACTGGGTCATCTGACCAATCACCGCCGATTAGCGTCACGCAAAGGAGGGGTTTGGACAAATGAGTCGTCAAACGAATCATTAGGGAGTCGGTGAGCAAATCAGGTAAAAATAAATGCATATTATAAGACAACAAAAGTGTTTTTTGTCATTGCATGCATGTAAAACTGTTGTTGGGGAAACCCAGAACATTATTAGGAACATTTTAAATGCCATAATAGGTACCCTTTAAGCTTCATTTGCTCTTTAGTTGTTATTTAAGATGCTGAACCTGCTGATGATATAATGTGCTTGCGGACATTTCATTTGTGTGTGTATATGCACATAAGAAAGTGGTGTAAAGAGATTTGCAACAGTAATTTGAGGAGGTGAAATATGATTATTTGGAAAATTCCTGTCATGACTGCTTAAAGAAAAATGCCAGCAGGCATCTGCCTCCTGCATAAACTTTAAAATTGTTTATTTTATATAATTGAACATTTTGGGCACACGCGCGTTGCGCACTATTTGCGTTATATGTAGGCCTATGGCTTATTGGTCTTAGTGTGTTGTTGCTGGTTTTGCATTATATGTAGGCTATGGCTTATTGGTCTTTGTGTGTTGTTGCTGGTTTTGCGTTATATGTATATGGCATATTAGGGGTGGGCGATATATCGTTTAGACGATAATATCCAAATTGTTGTCTGGACGATATGCAAAATTGGGATATCGAATATTTCATAATTTGTACAATCCAACCCCACAAACATGAAAAGAGCTGAAGGAAGTTAAAGAGAAAACAAAAAACTAAGGCGGCCGCCTAAGCAACTCACGCCTGCCGCATTAACTATACGTTGGCAAAAAAAATTATATGAGCGATAACCGCCGTGTTACTGTTTTGAGGACAACCAGCACGTCATTCGGGCATTAGCACTCCGGGTGTTAAAGGAAATCCTTAACAGGCAGCCGTTCGCAAGAGCAAGCGGCTCGTGACAGAACATAGACTGACTGAACGACACTTCAATTGAAGTTGAAAATCTCAAATGAAGATTGCTGAACTCCAGCTTACTTGTCTGTGTTTTCAGATCATCCGCGCTTCTTCAGCAGTGTAGAGAGCGCGCATGGTTGCTGATCTCCGGCAGTGTTTTTAATGTTGATGCAATGTTTACCGAATATCCACACACGATTTCAAATGTGACATTGATTTTATACAACAGTTAAAAAAACAAAACAAAAGGGTAACATTAAGTGATTTACTAAATTTAAAACAGTATACTCAGGCTTATTGCTCTATTTTGCAACGGAATCTGTGGCTTTGAACGAACCGTGAGATTCAATGAATGACTCGATAACTCACACACATAAAGACAATGAGTTACCGCCACCTACTGGCGATTTTATTATAATATTTTTATTAATATTAAACGATTTTTAACATTGCCTATTTAGTGAACATTGTTTTTATTTAAGGAATTATTTATTTTTTAAAGGTATTACAAAGGTAAAAAATGAAATGGAAAAATTTATTAAAGGGGGCAAAATATTGTCTCTTAATGGAAAAGTTGTGCCTGCAGTCTAAGTGGAAGAGGGGTACGGCACTCTAAAACATTGGAGAACCACTGAACTAAGGAAAAGGGATATGTAGAATTGCACAAGTGCTACTGCTAAAGAGTGCAATGTCAATAATTTCTTATAATCTTAATTGAATTGGTCTAGAGAGAATTATTATTATTACATTTTCTCTACTAGATATAAGACTCAAGTTTCAGTATTTGTCTTAATTTGTGTCAGGAGTTATGCAATACCCCCCGCCCCCCGCAAAAATATCGTCTGAATATCGATATCGAGATATTGAAAAAAAATATCGAGATATTCATTTTTGTCAATATCGCCCACCCCTATGGCATATTGGTCTTTGTGTGTTGTTGCTGGTTTTGCGTTATATAGCAATATTGGTCTTTGTGTGTTGTTGGTGGTATACGTTGCAAATAGAGGGGCAGCACAATTGTTTTTCGCCTAGAGCGGCAGAAGTGCATTCGCCGGTCCTGGGGGTGAGTTTCCATAAACATTAAAGTTTGTCGTTTGTTTTCATTCTAAGAACACGTACACGTTATCTCATGTTTAGTCTGTTTAGACCTTGCCATACCTACCTATTGTTATTAGCTAGCTCAGGAAAGAAAAAAAAGCTGTTAAGCACAGGGGGGAGCTTTACAGGGGTATGGCTTATCTAAATGAGATGTAAATGAGCCCTATTGTCACTCCCAGCTGCAGAGAGAGGTGAGAACTGCACATCTTTAGAAGCAGTTTTCTACCGTTTGAGCTTTTTTAAATGCCTACCTTCAAATGGCCACATTTTCTCCAAATATTATCAGATTTCTATGTGTTACAGATCGTTGGAAAGCTTGGAGACTACACTTTCAGAATCTGTGAATAACTCAAAATGCCCCAGAACCGACTTGTGTCCCTACTTTCCGTGTTTGGTCACAAATGACTGCGTGCTGTATAACATTTCCGTTTTGACCGGAAGAGAAACCATTTTGTGTACTTTCTGCAAAGGTAAGACAAGACATACGGTAGTGATTCTCTACGTAATCTTAACAATTTTGTTGTTTTAAGAATGTAATTGTCCAGAATTTTGGACATCAGGCGTCATTTCCAAGTTAGTTTTAGAGTTATTTATCAGTGGAGAAAATGTCATCTAGTCGTTTCAGTTGGATAGTTCGTTGGTGATAGGCTTAGAGAAAATAATGTTAGTTTGATTTCTAACATTCTGTCGAACAGACATTTAACGTTACATCAATAGTCTGGCGTTATTATTTATTTGTTTTTGGTGTACTGGGGAGTGGGTAAAACTGTTTTTAATGGCAGGCTTAGAAAATGGACAAAATTCATTTGATTCTAATCATAATGTAACATTATTGCGAAATTTATTTCTTATAGGCTATTTGCTATTAGTAGTCTATAGTTAATCATTATGTTTTCATCCAACTAGGCTATGTGTGGGCCTTATGTAAAATACGGGACGCATCATTTTACTTGTAAATACGGGACAATTCCGTATTTTAAAGTAACACTATGTAGTTTTTCAACCTTCATAATATATTTCCAAGACCCTTGTGATGGTACATCGACTTAAAATAAGTTAAATGACACGTCTGCCATAGCCTGACGTGGTCTGTATTGCTTTTACTGGCACTATGTAACTTCGGGTTTCGGGTACAAAAAAGAACTACAAAACTCGACTGCTTTACGTCAAGCGCTACAATAGTCATTATTTCGTTTTTCTTCGTTTCTGATGTCGCAATACATCATCCTTTCATGAAATCATGTAACATACTCTACCTTGTCTGTGGACGTCGTTCATTCTAAAGCTGGTGCTGCATAAACTGCGACCGTGCGTGCGACGGTAGGCTAAATTATTCACGACAGCGGCAATGGACATTTTCGTTTCCAACCAGTAGGGCGACCGAAGAGGAAAATTTACTTGTGTTACTTTAAGGGACGGGTGGCAACCCTACATACATATGACCTTTGCAGCAAAAAAATCTGTAAAATCAGTTCGGTAGTCAGTGAGATATGATTAATTAAATGCGCTGACAGCTCATATCACCTGCCAAACAGATTACAATGAGAATATTATGAGATTATTATGAGAATAGTAACTGTAAAGATATAATAGCATGTAATTGAATATAAATATATGACATTTGTTACAGGATAAAGAAATTTGAGTAAAATGTGTGTCTCTGTAGAACATTCTAGTTATCTATCAACACTGAGGTTTCTTTGTTTATTACTTCATTTTTAATGTGGAAATTTAAAGTCATATGATGTATAACAGAGATATATTCACTAAATATTTTTTCTTACCTTTCAAATGGTATGTTTGTTTAAAAGACCATATTGGGCATGATGTGGCATAGAGTGCTTTTTCAAGAAATTAAAATTGAGAAAATGTATTTATAATTTAAATAAGGGAAGGAAACTCAGTCTTCATTGTTATAAATATAATATAAAAAAAAAACATAGTTTTACCACTAGATATCAGTATAACCAAGTAAAACAAGGTTGTACAATCTGTAGTTGGTTTGAGAAGTGTTTTCAGATGTATGGTTAATTTTGGGGATTCAAAGCATGATTCTATACTGACTATCTTTGGTTTTTAGTGTATTTCCATTATCTATTATACAATGTTTATTTTAAAGCATAAATACCAAGTAGGTTAATGTTATTGTCTTTGTAGAATTAATTCTGTTCTGTTTGGGTATAATTATCAGCTGGGGTGTCCTACCTATATAGTTAACAATTTACTAACAAAACATAATACATATATTATAGTTATGTAGATTAACATTGAAACATTTTACAATCAAATTAACTGAATGCTTGTATATTTATTACATCTTTGCATATATCTGTATTTGTAAAAACACAGAATGTCAAATGTAAATGATCAATCATTGCTTTGTTGTAATGTGATTTAACACTAATTGATATTTTTATATTTTTTTATGTTCTTTATTTACTAGAATGCAGTAATGTGTAAGTTAATTTATCTTGTGTTTTTGTGTGTACAGATGCCACGCACAAAGCAAGCTCGATGTTCCTAGGTAGCGAAGAAGAGGATGGCAGACCGGATGGTTGCTGATCCTGAAGAGGCTCTGACACCTCTTAAAAAATTGGCAGAAATAACTGAACGTTGTGTACATCACAACGGGCCAAACAATGATCCAAACAATGAACAAACCTCTGAACAAACCTCTGATTTGTTTAAGCAACATACTAATATGACCATGAAAGCTGTTTATGATTTGTGTCCACAGAAATCTTTCATCAGAGGCTCTTTCCATCAGGCAGCAAAGTGTTTTGGCATCAATAGAGCGGCAGGCAATGTGCAGCAAACAGTTTGATGTCTAAGGTTAAAATTGTGTTGTGATGGACCCCGAGTCACCTGAATGATGTTCTGATGCTTGGAGATAAGCTGTACAGTGCCATGTGAGATGCTGGGAAAATCCACGATACTTTCAACGGCTACATAGACGTTGCTGAGCTCCCTGACACACACACACTGAATAATTGTTGTTTTTCAATAAACTATTCTTTGTCATTTACTGGGTTGTTTGGAATTAATCAGTATGATGCTGCTCTGCAAGGTGTTGCCATGTCACTCGCTGAAGCATTAAACCAAGCATTCCAGAGGTATGATGCGTGTTTGGTAAACATTAGCGAGTCCATGTGTGCAGCTGTCAGACAAGGTTCGTGGTATGCAGTAATTGATTCACATTCACAATACTGTGATGGGACAGTTTCTGGTCGTGGTAAGAGCGTAGTGGTTTATCATGCCAGCATATTTGGCATACCATCCAATGGTACAGGAAAATACTGATGCAGAAAGAGTGAGTAAAGGTGTAAACTCAGAAATGGAAAGTTGCAGTCAGTCTTTAGATGATTTCATAAGCACAGATCAAATACTTGTTAATGAACCATGTACAGAAGAGAACCTAGGAAAGTCTTTTGATTGGCCAAGCTATAAAAATGCATCTGAGGTTGAACTTGTTTCGCCAACTGACGGTGTTTCTTTGACTGATTTCAAAAGCACAGATCAATGAAATGTGAATGAAATATGTACACAAAAGAAAACAATAATGTCTTTATGCCCAAGAAATGAAAATGCAGATGATGTTGAATTTATTTCACAAACTAACACTGTTTCTTTTCAGATCAGTCCATTAACAGTACAGCAACAAACGAGTATTTGCTTGAAGCTGAACATTGTACATGTTGTAAAAGATCAAAGCAATCCAGATGAGATTGTTGAAATGGCTGAACCTTGTGAAACCAAAGATATTGTTGGTGATGGTAACTGCTTTTTCAGATTGGTAGCTTATTCTGTAAGTGGAAGTGAACGAGAACATAGAAAACTGAGACGCGCTGTTGTAATGCACATCCTCCAGAATGAAGGAAGGTAGTCAGTATCTCAGACAAGGACACTCTTCTGTTGAAAACTACATTGACAGTTCAAAATGAAATATGTCAGAACTTGGGCAACAGAGCTGGAAATACAAGCAGCCAGTGATTTAATTGCTGTGGACATATTTACATTCAGTGAAGAGAAATGGCTTAAATATTCAGCCTCAAATGTGTCATCTAATAGACAGAGCTGTCGATTTACTTGAAACATGTTAATAGCTGTCATTATGAAGTTGTTGAATGCATAAAAACAAAAGATTGATCGTTGTGTTTCCATTTGTAAATCATCATTCGCAGATTCAATATTTCATGAATCGTTAAATGCTAACTCAGACCCACGTAAGCTTTATAGACAGAAAGTCCAATATAGCAGTAATCAGTACTTAAAAGAGAGTAGAAAAAAGGTGACAAAGAAAAGATACCATGACTATCAAGCATACAGAGAGAAAAAAATTAAATTCAGCATTGAAAAGTACATACAAAGAGTCTTTGAAAAAGTGCAGTATTCAAAAATATAATGAAGATGAAATCCAGAAGTCTAAGGTGATTGATTTCATTTATTCAGAAATCTAGGACAACACACACATATTCTGTTGTACATACAGACATTTGAACTATGTGATGGAAAAACAACATGTTTACTGCAAGTCTCCTTCAGGATTCACATTTCTCAATGTGCTACAATAGTCAGTAGTAATACTTCAATAGATGAATTTTGACTAAATGTGAGTGTAAATGTTAAAATAGTGATTTTATAAAGTCTAAATAATGATTATAGAATAATATTAGTTAGTAGCATAACAAAATTACTATTTTAAACAACAGGGGGCAGTAGAATACCACTTATTGGCTTGATATGCCATTGTTCATATCATTTTCACCTTTTTAATTGTTATAGAGGCATATTAAGTTATGTCCGATCTGTCTGCAATTTGTCATGTCTGACTTGATTTTAAAAAGATGTGAGCATTAATTGAAGAGATAGCCATCCAAATGAAGAAGTTATACATTTTCTGATATTTATTGATCTAGAGCAGGGGTCTCAAACTCGCGGCCCGCGGCCCATTTGCGGCCCGCAGGGTGATATTTTGTGGCCCCCTACTTGACATTAAAGTTTAATGTTAGTGCGGCCCGTCGTTGCGTGTGCCGCGTTTTAAAAAAAGGAATTTTTTTTATCCCTTATGGGCTACCATAGATAGTCTCGTGACAGCTTACGGTGGGCTTGTTGTCAATAGTTGTCATAGACAACCGCGAAGTGCAAACATACTGCGTGCGTCGCTTCAATTATGAGCGCGCATGCCGCGCGCCTACATTTGAAATAACGAACTTGAGCGCGCAAAATATGTGAGCGCGATATGTGAACAGGCCCCTTGGCGAGTTACCACCAATCAGGCCACGAGCTACTGGCCGCTCGCGAGCGACGTGTTGGAGAACCCTGCTCTAAAACAATGTGAGAATAATCATTTTGAGCTTGTAATATGTGTCCAGCAGGTTGATAAGAAGGTTTGCTTTGATTTGTGCAAAGTCAGTAATTTGAGACACATACATGTGTAGACATGACTGCAAATATTTGTATTTCAAAAGCAATAATTGTTTTTCTAAGTATAATAAAAGGAAATGTGCCTTCCAAAAAAACAAAACAAAAAAAAACATTCAATATCATTAATGTGTTGTATAAAGAAAATAAAAAGGACATAAGCAAATATAAATACCACAAATATGTGTTATAGGGAAAAGACGAAGAAAGTTTGTAAAAATGAACTTCAACTGTCAGAAGGACAGCTCATGAAGAACCAGTCATGTACAGAAAGGAATGTTCAAATTCAGAGGACCAGTTCAGAAGAAACGTTAATAATAAATATTGAGAAGATTGGATCAGTTGTGCTCCTTTTTTATAATACTTGAATACTATTTTTTGTGGAATACTTGATGCGGCCCAGCCTGACCCAGACTCTACCTCCAGCGGCCCCCAGTTGAGTTGAGTTTGAGACCCCTGATCTAGAGAGTCCAGAGAATTGTACTGCACTGGTTTAGAACATTATGATATGAACATTATATGATCATAGATGAAAAACACCATTTACAGCCAATACAGGCAATTTACCATAGGAAATATATGGTTTTAAAGCTTTTTAACAGTTAAAGCGCCACCTATGGTCCGATCTCCATGAAACTTTGCATGCTTATTCACCATGGTATGGCACATGCTCATTTTGTCAAGTTCAGAGTTTTCGTTTATGAATTATAGGCTTTTGAGTGTATTTTGACACACCCATTTTCCAAATGACCCTGTTATAGTGAACCAAAGGGCAAAGTTAAACTTTTTTTCGATAATTATTGATCTAGAGAGTCCAGAGAATTCTCCTAGACTGGTCTGGTTCCGATCGGGCGAAAAACCAGGGACTAGTTTGCAAAAGTAGGTTATTAACATATTCGTGAATATTTAATGAACAATTTGATTGACAGCAATGGTTCTAGAGGCAAAGTTGTTCAGCATGAGGAGATCTATCGATTGATATGCATATTATGGGGAAGTGTGCAACACCATGTGATTACAGAGTCGTAAAACTCGTTAGCACCAACTAGTGGCCAATTTCTTTCAAAACTCTTACAGACCTCTTGGGCCATGAGTTGAACATGCTCATCGAGTTTCATTCCGATTGGCCTCCGTTAACCTTGTCTAATAGGTGCTCAAATTCATTGGCCAATGGCGGCCATGTTTTTTGAGATACGCCAATGTCCTCATACACATACATGGCACCTTGGAACAAGACACTGCATACCAATTTTCAAGTCAATCGGACTAACGGTCAGGTGGTCATAGCCCTTTTTATGTTTTTTTTTTAAATGTTATAGCGCCACCTAGTGTTTGATCGTCGCGATTTTTTACTGTGACCCCAGATTGAACTTATTCACAGGTGTGCCAAGTTTGGTGATCCTATCTCATTTACTTCTTGAGTTATAGCCATTTTAGTAAAGTAGGTTCCGCCCACAACAATCATTTTGCGCCCCCTAGCAACAGTGAATCAAAATTTCAACTTTTTTTTTGATAATTATTTATATTCAGACTCCAGAGAACATTTCTGCACTGGTTTGGTTCCGATCGGGTGAAAAACCAGGGACTAGTTCGCAAAAGAAGGTTTTGGACAAAATCCAAGATGGCAGAAGATTTTTCCAGGCGCATATAAAATCTGAGATGTACGTTTTGTCCGTCTTGAGCCATTAAGGATTACAGAGCCATTAAGGATTACAGAGCCATTGAGGATTACAGGGATATAAGACACTTGATTCTAGGATAAATGGTCTAGGAGTTATGCACGATTTACTACTTTTGCTTGCTGTAGCGCCATCTATTGGCCAATCGGGGTCATACTTTGATAACCTCTCCTCGATTTTTGTACTACCATCTGGCAAAGTTTCAAGTCTCCAGCACTTACAGTTTGGGCTGCACGATGCGTTTTACGGCTGAATAATAATAATAAAAATCGGTACAATTACAATAGGTTTTCAGCACTTCGTGCTTAAACACCTAATTATTAAGTCTTACTTACAGGTTGTGGCCCAACAACTGCTGCCTCTAGTTTTAATGTTGGAACTGCTTCATGCTTTAGTAACAGTTTCTTGTTGAATCCGGCATTGAATTTGTGGAGATTTTGAAAGCTGTCTTCCGTAAAATGCGCAGCACAGAGAGCTAAATTACGTTTGTAATTTTCTGGAACATAATCAAACATAAATTGTAGCCATTGTTGACGAACTACAGCGTCCGTAGGAAGCCCGAACACAGAAGACCTGACAGCTGGGTGAAAATAACACACTTTCATGCCTACAGCTCTCCACTATAACTCTTCCTCTTCGGCAAAGCCGCAGAAATATGGCCATGCCCTTTTTTGCGTATTCCGGAGGGAGGGTTGATGTAAATGTATGGGTTAGGTAAGGGTTTAAGGGTACCTATTATGGATTTTTGAAAATTGCCTTTCATGTAGTGTGTAACACAGATCTAAGTGAACGAAAACATCCTGCAAAGTTTTAAACATGAAAGTTCATCGTATACAAAGTTATTGTCTCTCAAAAGTAAGAGTCGACTCTGAGTCGCTGATATGAATCGTTCGATGAACGATGCTTTTCCTTTGTCTAGATGACGTCAACTTGACAAGTTATTTGAATAAGATACGCCCACTCATTGCGTTCGGAGACGCCAGGGAAAACTAATATCATGTCGACGAGACGCTGTGTTTTGAAGTGCGACGCAAAAGCAAACTTTTTTCATCTGCTCAGTGAGGAGCATTTGAAGACTAAGTGGCTACAGTTCATATATACAACTATACCACAGAAGTATAGCCCGAACCTTGTTCGATGATTGCTTCACAAACCTAAATGCTATAAAGTATGGATTTGCGAGCCGGCTGATACTGAAGGAAGGTTCAGTACCGAGTTTATTTGGATCAGCTTCCTTCTCCGAATCACAACCTGTAAGTATTATTAATATTAATTGTTGCTTTTAATGTTTTATGTATTATGCTCAATAATTATTTTGTGTGTTGTGTACGCACAGCGCAGCTTCTAGGTCTTCAATGTCAATTGTATTGAAATATGTGAAGTGTTTGTCGTTGTTAATGGAGTTGTCATAAAGAATATAGCTATAACGTTACCTCTTAGTACTGCATTATCAATATGTTTATGCGTTGGGCTAACGCAAACAAAGACTGAATGTGCTTTTACCACTAAACTTTGGGCTATGGTAGCTAACATATCGCAGATTAGCGTCATGCAAAGGCGGGGTTTGGAAAAATGACTCGCTAAACGATTCAAATGGGAGTCGGTGAGCAAATCAGGTAAAAATAAATGCATATAAGACAACAAAAGTGTTTTTTGTCATTGCATGCTTGTAAAACTGTTGTTGGGGACTCCCAGAACAATATTAGGAACATTTTAAATGCCATAATAGGTGCCCTTTAATGCCTCTGAGGTGTCCATTGTCAGGTTTTAATGGACAAAGTCCATTAAAACGTTACAATGGACACCTCGGAGGGCATTAACCCGCTTATACCATGGTAACTTGCCAAATAAAACATTTTTAAAACATTAGTTTATATTTTAATTAGGCTAAATTTAGTTTTTTCAAATAATAACTTGCCTGACGATTTATTTAGCAACTTGAGATATTTATAGTCCGCTCAGCTTGTAGAACCCTTCAGGTTAAAAAATGCATTTTTTTTCATGAAACACAAAGATAGGCATAGTTATTTTTTTATTACACATACAACACTATGTGTTACACTAGTCTACACTAACCACAGCCTCCGAAGCACCGCTGTAGGTCGACTCTCCGATGCTGGACTGGAGAGCCGTCAATGTCGGTGACAGGCCATCGATGCGAGAGCAGTCTGCGGGCTTTACTGGGCTCCGTCAGTCCGTGAGAGACTGAAGATGAAATAACGAAGTCGCTCATTGTTGTATTAGTAGGCTATGTAATATCTAACTAACGTTAGATGTTTGTTTTGATAGAGCAAATTGTTAACGGATACTTAGACTGCCTGTTGCTATGGTTACTCACAGCTGTTGTAGGCAGTGCATTTATTTAGTAATTTTGAATGGTAAACAGGCAGTTTCACCAGAACTACTTTACTAGGTGTCCTCTATCACTTTTTAACGGACACCCTGCAGCCAATCAGAATCAAGTATTCACCCAGACCATGGTATAATTACGTATAAGTATCTCGTTGTAGTCCCATTCGAGTCGTTTTCAGATACTGTTCATGCACCAACAGCAACATTACACACTATTTAAAATGAAAAAAGTGAAATCGCAATCAACCACCCCTTTAACAAAGATTATTAAATACAGTAATAAATGTATTGCTCGTTGTTAGTTCATGTTAGTTAATACATTAGCTAATGTTAACAAATGAGACTGTTGTAAAGTGTTTCCAATATTATTGAATCTAACATTGTAATGCATTAATCAAACATAAGTAAGCACATGAGTAACAGAAAAGTTGTGTCTCATTTTTCTCCCTGTATCATGAATCTGTTTATCGTAAAGACAAATTCGGTCAATGGAAAGTAGTGATGGAGAAACAGAACTTTTCATAACTCAAAGAGTTAACTGAACCAATTGTTTCCCAAAATGATTTGAGTGATTCGAATCGATTGAATCATCGTTCACTAACGACACAAGCTGGTCAAAACAAATGACAACTTTTACAAAACAAATCACTAATGTTTTCATGAATGGCTAATCGATTAAACGTGATCCACAAATCACTAAATACCATATATGTCATAAATACCTAAAAATGAACTTTCAAAATAATTTGTGTTCTTTTATTCATTGGTAGTGCTAGTTTTGTGTGTTTTTTTATTGTATATATATATATATATTTTTTTTATAATTAGGTCATTAAATGGATAGTTCGATCCATGGATAGTTCGAATAAGAAAATTCTGTCATTCCAAACCTGTAAAACCTTTGTTCATCTTCGGAACACAAATGAAGATATTTTTAATGAAATCTGAGGGATTTCTGTCTCTCCATTGGTAGCAACACAATTTACACATTCATGGTCCAAAACGATAGGAAAGACATTAAAGTAATCAATGCGACTCCAGTGGTTTGACCTCATAAACTGATTTTTGTGTTCAAACAAAGCCCTTATGTTGCTTCATAAAATTGAGGTTAACCCAGTGGAGTCATATGGATTACTTTAATGATGTCTTTCCCATTTTTCTGGACCTTGAATGTGTAATTTGCATTGCTCCCAATGGAGGGACTGAAAGCTCTCAGATTTCAGCAAAAATATCTTCATTTGTATTCCGAAGATAAACAAAGGTCTTACAGGTTTGGAACGACATGAGGGTAAGTAATTAATGACAGAATTTTCATTTTTGTGTCAACTAACCCTTTAACTCTCATTCTGACTCGCGCCCTAACTAGTGTGCTGACTACTAAACTAGGAGCTGATTGAGACACACCCAGAGATTTAGTGTGGATTTATTTTTCTTTCTGTTAATTATTCTCATCCTAAAAAGGAAATATTGTCCAAACATAAAGAAAGACTCCTGGTGAAGCGACTGAGATCCGTGTAAAACACTATTATAAAGATGCTGTTTATTAAAGAGGAGATTGAAGACATGAAGATTGAATAAGTATTCTGTGTGAAACAAGAAGAAACTGAGAAACAAACAGGTTTGTTTCATTCTCAAAGCTGAACTCAGTCATTTGATCCTTATCAAAATGTCCAGCTATACAGAAATGAGTGATATTTTAGAGGAATGTCAAATAAGTGTCCTAATTAAAGTGGTTTTATTTGACATGGAGTGGGTTGGCTCATGTGGACAGACACGTTGAGATCACATGACCAGACAAAAGGTATGTTTGACTTGAAGCGGTGCTGTGCATACTGATCTGTGTATGACATCAAAGTACCATGAGAGGGATTAGAGTATGCTTATGCTTTTTAATCGCTCTTGCTGTACTTTGATGTCATTCACCGATCAGTCGGCACAGCACTTCAAGTAGATCACACCTAAATACTAATGCTGCCTTCAAGTGAACCTGAGAAGATCCTACTTCCAACAGTTGGGTTTTTACCGTTTTCGAATCCATTCAGCCGATTTTCTGATATATAGAAGAATATCAGTAAGCAGACAGTTTCTGGTCTCATTGACTCCCATAGTATATATTTTTTCCTACTATGGAAGTCAATGAGACCGGAAACTGTCTGGTTACTGATATTCTTCTATATATCAGAAAATCGGCTGAATGGATTCGAAAACGGTAAAACTCAACTGTTTAACTCTGAGGGAGTTGTAAAATGAGCCTATTTCCAAAAAAAGTGGAGTATCCCTTTAAATCTTGACCAAATTTGTACATTTGTTACTCTAAGTTATTTTCTTAATATACAGTCCTGGCTTTTGGGCTTCATAATGCTCCGGCAACTTTGTAACACCTTATGAACACTGTTCTAACATGAATTTCCCTCTGTGAACTATATCTAGATGGCATTGTGTATTCCTTAAATTGGGCAGATCATTAAAAAACTCTCTATGTTGTGTTTATGTTGTCTGAGCAATGCTTGTTGCCAGTTCGGTAAGGCCACTGATACATATCTGTGGAAGCAGGCGGTACAGGGCCTAATTCTCCCCATTGTTTCCCAACCCCCAAACCTGGTGAAAACTCCTCGATATGGTGGGATATTATCATAGGTGCTGCCATAATTTGTCTGATGTCGTTTTTCTGCCTTTAAAGGGATACTCCACTTTTTTTGGAAATAGGCTCATTTTACAACTCCCCCAGAGTTAAACAGTTGAGTTTTACCGTTTTTGAATCCATTCAGCCGATTTTCTGATATTTAGAAGAATATCAGTAACCAGACAGTTTCTGGTCTCATTCACTTCCATAGTAGGAAAAAATATATACTATGGGAGTCAATGAGACCAGAAACTGTCTGCTTACTGATATTCTTCTAAATATCAGAAAATCGGCTGAATGGATTCAAAAACGGTAAAACTCAACTGTTTAACTCTGGGGGAGTTGTAAAATGAGCCTATTTCCAAAAAAAAGTGGAGTATCCCTTTAACCTGCTTTACAAATTCAGATATATTTTGTGTGCTCTGATGTATGTCAGAAAGCATCTGTTTGCACTTGTTTTCTCATTGCCCTTTAAGCTAGATGCATATGCATTACATAGAAAAAAATCTATGTGATGACCTTTTGGTTATTAACCAGTTTCTGTAACCTGGAGATTCAACCAGATAACAGAATATATCTCGAAATGACACCTCCGGCCATTTGGTTGGGTCATTGACTCAGTTTTTAATTAAATAAGGGCAATCATATGCCATTGCAGTTAATTTTACAATGTATCGTTGCCGGTCAGCAGGTGTAAATGCCTCACAATAAGACATTTTTGTCATTCAAATTCACACGATGCTCTTGGCGTTTTCCCCCATGCCTAACCCCGCCCACCTTCTGGCCAATCCATATATGGGTAAAAGGGCTTTGTGTGAGACTGACCCCCAATTTCCACCAACTGCGGAACGGCTGCGGATCCGCTCAGGAACGGCGGCGGAGTCAATAGGTTTTCCCTTTTCCAACAAGAACAATAGTTAACTTTATTTACACAGCCTACTACTTTCCCAATACATTCAAAAAGGAACCCAAATAAACATTTAGCATTTTATAAGTTGATTATATTTAATTAGAAATATTGTACTAGGATCACAATAATGTCCACAAAAAAGGAGATTAGCAGGACAGCTTAGAGTTGTTTCCCCTGTACTCATCTGGATGGAAACAAACTGTTGCTGGTTTTGTGGTTCTGTTTATAGAAACTAAATCCTGTTATATTGCCCGATCAAACGTAAATTCCTCGTGACTTCAGCTGTCAGTCATGTCGCCAGTGGTGGAAAGTAACTAATTACAAATACTTTCGTTACAGTACTTGAGTAGATTTTTTCTACTTTCTTGAGTATAATTAAATTGTGGTACTTTTACTCTTACTTGAGTAAAATAAAAATAAAGTATTCAACTTCTCTACATTTATTTTTCATAAAAAGTACAAAGTACTTTGACAAAGGTGCCGACGGAGCAACAGGGCAAGCTGACATTTGACAGACACATTTCATACTACTGCGGTGGAGCCTCTGCGCTTCAGCAAAGAGTATAGAAGCACAAGAGGCGAAACTCTGATGCTTTTCTGGTAACAGCCACTAGGTGGCGCTTCGGGAGCGCGGCCGCCATTTTGGGATGAAGATTCCAACGGGAGTTACTGGACAACAGCACAGATAACAGTTTTTTTAGGTAGTTTTTTCTTGCATTATTGAATATTTCCATTTTATGCAACTTTACACATTTACTACTATTATTAGTTACCAACTCCACTTGGCCTGAAATATATTTCATACGTTTTAATCCCCTGGATCATGCTACAAACATGATGATCTTATAGAACATGATGCATTGCTGTGTCCCTTATCCTATAACTGCCACAATTGTGTACAGTGGCTGTATTTTTGTTTACATACTCTTGCTTTAACGGTCATTAATATACGATATAAGAAGTTGACTGTAAAGATATTTCTATTGCTGTTATATAGGCCTAATAGTTGTACAAATAGAGCGTCTGTAGGCCTACTACTGTATACGTGTTGTTGTAGCCATTAAATAAGCGCATTTAGTTTCATATTTGTTCAAATATTATAATGTTTTTTTTCCCCATGTTGATTATGAAAAGTGAACAGCATGAGTAGGATATGATATCGGGAGACATGAAGTGGGTCATAGGCCTACATGATTTTGACTCATTAGCCTACGTTGTGTTTTGTAGAAAGCCTTTCTCTAAAATTAATTTCGTTTTGTGTAAATTGTATCTTAATTTAAAAAAAAAAAAATTAATCAACCAAACCTGGATTTAATAAATAAGCAAATATAGCAGACAATATAATCATGTCATACGGCGTGGTCACTTGCAGTGCTCGTGAACTTGAGCGAATCTCATCATAAATTAACCGAAATATGCCTCAGACATGAGAAATATAGAAAGCTTGCAACTAAATCTTTAAACGAAATTATTCCAAACGAAAAGAAATAGGCTATTCTCTGATTATGTTGCACACTCACATATTATGTATGTCGAAATAACGAGATATTATGTCGAAATAACATTAGTATAAATAATACATCTTTAAATATATTTGATTGAATGCTGAATGTTGTGCTTATTCGATTTAGTAAAATTAAAACTTTAGTTGTGATAATTAAAATTATTGAATATTAAATATTGAAGTTTTGCTCATTTAATAATAGTATACAATATAGGCTATAAAAGTGCGCAGCTCCCCCTGTCAATGATCTAGCACCCCCTCGGCACCTGCGTTAAAAATTATCTGGCGCTGCCCCCTCTTTTTACATAATTATTTCAACCTAAAAATGACCTCTGCACTGGACTAAATATATGTATAATATATGACTGCCGAGTGGCTTTCACCCCAAAATGGCGGAAGCGTAGTGCTGCTGGGCGCTGGTGTTGCAATGGAACGTTCTATTGGCTTTCACTTCTTGTAAATATACGTTCTTTGGCTTCAGCCAATAACAGTCAGAACTGGAGTCCTTCAGCCAATAACAGACAGGTCTGACTCGGGTGCAAAACCAATCAAAACTTTCAGTTCGGCTGGGGGGCGGGACGTTCAAATCGCGCTTTGACATTCAATCACTGGCGCTCGTGTTTTGAATCAGTAGCGCTAACGTTTCAATATTTCAGTGAATGTAAGTGAGTATTCTGCTCATATTTAATTATGGCAACTACTGAAATTGGTCATACCATTGATAATACCAGAGCACTGAGCAGTTGAAGGAAATAAAAAAGCTCGGCTCATAACATGGACGCAGTTATTGCATGGACGGAGCAAGATCAATGTAAGTGATTATAATACATGCACATTGTTCAATTAATAGTAAAGCTCGCCCTCTTTAACAATACAGTTATACTAAATATACGAAGCAAACTTTGTACAAAGCTGAAAAAACAGTGAAATAAGATCGCATGATTTATCTGTCAATCAGATGCATGTAAAAGTGTAGTTCGTTCCTATAGCAACAGTGGGCTCCCGGCACATTTTCGGTAGGCTACAACGAAAAAAAGATAATTTAATTTAACATGTTAACCATAGCCCACTTAATTTTGTTT
This sequence comes from Chrosomus eos, assembly GCA_036326025.1. Lineage (NCBI taxonomy): Eukaryota > Metazoa > Chordata > Actinopteri > Cypriniformes > Leuciscidae > Chrosomus > Chrosomus eos. The sequence continues at coordinate 93,226 of JAZAVI010000371.1, read as the reverse complement.
TTTTTTTTTACTGGGAATTTTTTATTCATACTTTTTTATTGTTTTTCATACATTTTTTTTGGACCTCTCACTTAACCTTCTTTGCTTTCAATTATAAAATGATTCAAATCAAAACATTCAAATGATCTTACTTGGACTTACTTTTCAAAATTAGTAATAAAAAATTTGCTGTTGACAACAGAGAAAGCTAGTCTATATGTGGAGCACTTATCATGGATGGATGCACTTTTTTGGGCTTCAAATTTTCTCCAGTCATTCACTGCCATTATAAAGCTTGGAAGAGCCAGGCCATTTTTTAATATAACTCTGATTGTATTCGACTGAAAGCAGAAAGTCATATCCTCTAGGATGTCTTGAGGGAGAGTAAATCATGGGCTAATTTTCATTTTTGGGTGAACTATCCCTTTAAAGATATACATCATTCTTTTGAAAATACCTGATAGTTTGATGAACACAGATATATTATAGCTATACGCCTTATTCACGGCAGCGCCATCTTTGATTTTTAATGAGAATGAAAGCGAGGCTGTGAGGGATAGACATGCATCTCTTCAATGGGCTGTACTGTTATTTAATGTGTTTTCGGATTGTTCTGCTCATGAAACAATGGAAAAATATCTTTCCAAGAAATTTCAGTTGACAAAAAACTCCCGACAATATAAGCTGTGGAAAACTGAAAGTAATCTAGGAGCTTTATTCAGCTTTTTACAGCGGATGCCATTGGAAACACGGTAAGTCTATCCCTCACAGCCTCACGTTCATAACTGTCATGGCGCTGCTCTGAATAAGGTCTATAATGTGTTTGTCTTCATGTTTCATCAGTCAAAACATCACTATTTGCATGTTATTATTTCAATATAAGGCATTTCCTGAAATGTGTAAGTTTAATACTTCTATGCATCAGTACTGGGCTTCCAGTATGAATGAAACAGATTACATGAGAGTGTTTAGCGCTCCATTTCGCTATCATCTCCCCATTTTGGGTAAAAATAGAAAAATACTAAAGTACTTTGTAACGTAATTACTTGAGTAGTTTTTAAGCAAACTACTTATTTACTCTTACTTGAGTCATATTATATTTCAGTACTTCTACTTGTACTCAAGTAAATTATTACTTAAGTAGCAATACTTTTACTTAAGTACAATTTGTCAGTACTCTTTCCACCACTGCATGTCGCAGCCATTCTGCAACAAATCCGGATCTGGTAGGTATTGAAGGACGGTGGAGCACGGATCCGACACGCAGCCGTTCTGCAGTTAGTGGAAATCCGGGGTGAGCCGGCCGGTGGACGCGCCTCTTCAGCCAAGCAACCTTTTGGTCAGATGGTGAAATGGGAAAAGGGTTCTTTCTCTTTAAATTTGTTGTTTTATTCCCTAGGACACATAGTAAATGGTATATGTAGATCAGAACTAGAAGTCCTGGGTCAAACTATGCTTTTTTAATAAAGGGTTTAACTGCCAGCTTTAAGTTTTTTTTAGGACATGTCCTAAAGAGAGTTCAGAGTTGGCAGGATTGTAAAGAGCAGCAGTTCTCAACTCTAGCCCTCAAGGTCCCCTTTCCTGCAGAGTTTAAATGGATTGTATTTATATAGCGCTTTAAACAGACCAATGGCCACCAAAGCGCTTTACATATTGCCTCACATTCACCCATTCATTCAGTCATTCATACACCGATGGTGGTGTCAGCCATACAAGGCGCCATCCAGCTCGTCGGGAGCAGCTGGGATTAGGTGTCCTGCTCATGGACACCTCGACACTTGGTCAGGTGGAACCGGGGATTGAATCACCTGCCCAACCTTTCGGTTTGTAGACAACCTACATTAACCACTGAGCCACTGCCGCCCCAGCATCAGAAGATTCTAGGTTTGACTCCTGGCTGGCTCGCCATTCTGTGTTCTTGCGTTTGAAGGTGCGAAGTATCAGTACAAGGTCCTACCCTTCGTGTGCTCCATAGCCAGTTGGTTTTTCAGGTCAACTGGAAGAAGCTTTTGTGGACGGTTCATGTTCCCTTTGCAGGAATATGACTGTCGCGGTGTTGAGATCGAGACTCGCCTTCGTCCGCAAAGCGAGTGTGGGATGGGTAATCGAAGGACAGTGATAGATGTCTCACCAGGTAACCATTCCCTGTGGCCTCCTTACTCCTCCATCACACCATAGCCGATTGATTTCCTGTTAAACGTGCTGGTCCCTCTGTAATGGACTGATCAGCCATTTCAATTGGGGTTCCCCCAGAGGATAAGATGTCGATATCAGCATCGGAGGGTGAGCTGGCCTCTGGGGATGACAACTCGGCTGTGTTATCTCCCTCTGGGAGTGTAACATTGCCCGAGCCAGATCCAGAAATGTCAGCTATGCTGAAACTGGCCGCGGAGGCTGTCGGGCTCGAGTGGAACCCTAAAAAAATCTTCAAGAAAGAGACCAACATTGTTAGCTCCAACATTGATCAAACTGACATTTCTGTAGCTTTCTAGTAATCCTAAAGATTAGATTGTTCATATGTGTTTGATAAGAGTTGGAGGTAAACTGTGCTGAAAATTGGATCTTGAGGGCTAGAGTTGAGAACCCCTGGTAAAGAGGTTCTTAGATTACATGTAACACCTCTTTCAGTAGCATAGTAGGTATAGGACAAGGATGACTAATCCTGCTTCTGGAGGGCCTCAGTCGTGCAAAGCTAGCTCCAAATTCAATTAAACTCACCTGAACCAGCTAATCAATGACTTCAGGCAACTTCAGAAACTTCTGGCAGGTGTATAGGGGCAAGTTGGAGCTAAACTCTGTAGGACAGTGGTTCCAGGAGAAGGTTTAGATATCCCTGGTATAGGAACTAGCATATACGTTGTTGCATTATATATCTAAATGTTTGGTTGTCTGTTGCTTTGTGCGATTAAACTGGGGTTAACTTTTTTTGTTGAGAGGGAAGTACGTCTAGGGAAGTCACTTTTGCTACTTTGCTACTTCCGCTTTGCTACCTGCTGTGAGCTGTGCATTTGTTTGCGTCGTGGCTGTCTAAGCCTCGTATTAGCTTCATATTTTTCCGTATTTCTCTCTTTTATTCTGTTCTGCAACATCATTTAACTCATAATTACAACTCGGACTGTTGGTCGCAGAGCGAGACACCGCTTCACTGCTGCTCGCCCTGCGATCGACTGATTTTGTCAGCCTCGTTGCCTGCTGTGCGCTTGTCTGCGTCGTGGCTGTCTAGCCTCGTATTAGACGCGTCTCAAGCCATTATACGGCTGGAACCGCAAATACGGTAGGAACATCGGTTGTTGGTCGTAGAGCGAGACACTGCTTCACTGCTGCTCGCCCTGCGATCGACTGATTTATCCGCCTCGCTGTCTGCCGTGAGTTTGTTTGTCTGCGTCGTGGCTGTCTAAGCCTCGTATTAGGTTCGTATTTCCTTGTGTTTTTCCGTATTTCCTCCTTTTATTCTGTTTTGAACCATCATTTAACACATAATTATAACTAGGACTGTTGAACAGACGCGTCTCAAGCCGTTACCCAACACCACTAACCACTAAGTTGCTAACTTACTGTCCATCTGTTAAAATGGCGAATATATCAGGTGTATGTTATCTACCTTTTTGTGCAGATGAGAACAAATCTGAGTTGCTCGCGGTGCAGTCTGAATTAGAAGCTGTAGAAAAGCAGATCCGTGACCTTCTAGAGAGACAAACTGAGCTGAGAGACCGGCGTTTAGCTCTTGAAACATCACGCGCTGATGCACACGGATCAGTGATTAACGTTAGTAACCCGCTGACGCCGACCTCGTCTACTCCGTCCGTTTCTCAGCACTGGTCCTGAACGTCCAGGTCACGATCAGCCATGGTTTCATTCACTCCGGCTTCAACACACCACCACGAAGCCTGGGTGGTTCCGCGGAAGCCGCAAGCCAGGACAAGAATCTTTTCGCCCCTCCTGGTTTTCGAGATCTCCACTCAGAACCGCTTCTCCCCTCTTTGTGAAACGGAACGCGATGCTGTGATCATCGGCGATTCCACCGTCCGACACGTCCATGCTACGTTAGGTAAAAGTAAGGTGCACAGTCACTGCTTTCCTGGTGCTCGTGTTCTCGATATCACTGCGCGGGTAACTGAGATCTTGAACGGTGACGAGCGCGTCGGAGATGTTGTGCTGCACGCGGGATCTAACGACACTAGGCTGCGACAGACGGAGGTTCTGAAGAAAGACTTCAGGAGCCTTATCGATACGGTACGCAGCACATCGCCTGAAATAGCGATTATTGTGTCTGGACCGCTTCCTACGTACCGACGAGGGCATGAAAAGTTCAGTAGATTATTCGCGCTTAATGAATGGTTATTGTCATGGTGCAATGAGCAGAAACTGCTCTTTGTAAATAATTGGAATCTGTTTTGGGAGCGACCGAGGCTCTTCCGCGCTGATGGCTTACACCCAAGTAGAATAGGGGCAGATCTTCTGTCAGATAACATCTCCAAGATGTTAAATACCGTTTGACTAGTAACCAAAAATCCAAATCACAGTCTCTACTGCACCAATTTAATTGATATTAATACTAGTGTAGAACATTGCATAGAAACTGTGTCTATTCCTCGTTTACTAAGATCAAATAATAAATCTACTGCGGGATCTAGAAAAAATCTAATTGTTATTAAAACAAAAACTCTCGCTATTAGTGAACAAAAACAATTTCTAAAGCTAGGTCTTCTAAACATTAGATCACTCACACCTAAGGCGGTTATTGTAAATGAAATGGTCACAGATAATAATTTCGATGTTCTGTGCCTTACTGAAACCTGGCTTAAACCAAATGATTATTTCGGTCTAAATGAGTCTACTCCGCCAGGATACTGTTATAAGCATGAGCCCCGTCTGATCGGTCGTGGCGGCGGTGTTGCAACAATCTATAGAGATATTCTCAATGTTACTCAGAAAACTTGTCATAGGTTTAATTCGTTTGAAGTACTTGTGCTAAATGTTACGCTGTTAGATGTAAGAAAAAAATCCCTATTATCTCTAGCATTGGCTACCGTATATAGACCTCCAGGGCCTTACGCCGATTTTCTAAAAGAGTTTGCTGACTTTCTATCAGATCTTTTGGTCAACGTCGATAAAGCATTAATTGTTGGAGATTTTAACATACACGTAGATAATTTAAATGATGCGTTAGGGGCTGCGTTTACAGATTTATTAAACTCCTTCGGGGTCAAGCAAAACGTCACCGGACCAACTCATCGTCTTAATCATACACTCGATTTAATTATATCATATGGAACCGATCCAACCGATATAGATATCATTCCACTAACTGATGATGTCACTGACCATTACATGGTAACTTGCATACTACGTACTGCTGTATTATGTCATGCTGCGCCACGTTATCGACCAGGTAGAACAATTCTTCCATCCACCATAGATAATTTCTCAAATAGCTTATCTGATCTGTCTCAGCTGCTGCCTGAACCCAAACAAACAGATGAACTAGACGAATTAACTAGCACTATGAGCACCATTCTCTCTAGAACATTGGATATTGTTGCACCCATTCGATTAAAAAAGGTCAGAGAAAAAAGTATAGCACCATGGTACAATAATACTACGTATGTTTTAAAGAGAGAAACCCGTAATTTAGAGCGTAAATGGAAAAAAACTAATTTAGAGGTCTTTAGAATCGCGTGGAAAGACAGTATGTCACGTTATAAAAAGGCCCTTAAAACAGTAAGGGCTGAGCACCTCAGCAAATTAATAGAAAACAACCAAAATAATCCAAGGTTTTTATTTAATACCGTGGCTAGACTAACAAATAAACAGAAGTCGTCTGAACAAAATACCTCGTTACAGTTCAGTAGTAATGATTTCATGAACTTTTTCACCGAGAAAATTGAAAGCATCAGAATCAAAATCGTAAACGTTCAATCTTTGCTCGCGCCTTATAATTCAGCCGCAATTATCACCCCGCAAGAACAATTACAATGCTTTACAACCATAGAACAAAAAGAGTTAAATAAACTTATCACTTCATCTAAAACAACAACATGTTTATTAGATCCTATACCAACTAAACTACTGAAAGAAGTGTTACCTATAGTGGAAGAGCCTCTTCTCAATATTATTAATTCGTCTTTATCTTTAGGTCATGTTCCAAGAACATTCAAGCTGGCAGTTATAAAACCTCTTATTAAGAAACCACAATTAGATCCAAATAACCTAGCAAATTACAGACCCATTTCGAATCTTCCATTTATGTCAAAAATATTAGAAAAAGTTGTGTCCGCTCAACTCGGCTCTTTCTTGCAAGAAAACGACATCTATGAAAAGTTTCAGTCTGGATTCAGGCCACATCATAGCACTGAAACTGCGCTTGTTAGAATCATAAATGATCTACTTTTAGCTTCGGACCAAGGCTGTATCTCAGTACTAGTTTTACTTGATCTTAGTGCTGCGTTCGATACTATAGATCACACAATACTCTTAGATCGACTTCAAAATTACACTGGTGTTCAAGGACAAGCATTAAGCTGGTTCAGGTCATACTTATCTGACCGCTACCATTTTGTCTACTTAAATGGAGAAAAATCGATCATGACTTCGGCAAACCATGGAGTGCCGCAGGGATCTGTGTTAGGCCCTTTATTATTCTCAATATATATGCTGCCACTTGGTAATATTCTAAGGAAACATGGAATTAGTTTCCATTGCTATGCTGATGACACTCAAATATATATTTCATCACGGCCAGATGAATACGCTAAATTATCCAAATTGACAGATTGTGTTAAAGATATAAAAGATTGGATGACGCATAACTTTCTTTTATTAAATCCAGATAAGACAGAGGTAATACTTATCGGTTCTAAAAACCGTCTACAAAACCTCTCACAACACAACTTTAACATAGTAGGATGCCCTGTTACTTTATCCGCTACAGTAAAAGACCTGGGTGTTATATTAGACTGCAACCTGTCTTTTGAAAAGCATATTTCATATGTTACAAAAACTGCCTTTTTCCACCTTAGAAACATTGCTAAGCTACGTAATATGCTATCTGTTTCTGATGCAGAAAAGTTAGTTCATGCATTCATGACCTCAAGACTAGATTACTGTAATGCTTTATTAGCTGGTTGTCCTGCATCCTCAATAAACAAGCTACAGTTAGTCCAAAATGCAGCCGCTAGAGTTCTTACTAGATCAAGAAAATATGATCATATAACACCAGTTTTATCATCACTTCATTGGTTACCTATAAAGTTCCGTATTAATTACAAGGTATTGCTTTTGACCTATAAAGCTCTAAATGGTTTAGCTCCAGTCTATTTAACGGATCTTCTATCGCCTTACAATCCATCGCGCTCTTTAAGATCACTAAATTCTAGGCTTCTGGTCATTCCTAGGATATCCAGATCCACCAAAGGAGGGAGAGCATTTTCACATCTAGCGCCGAAGCTCTGGAATAGCCTTCCTGATATTGTTCGTTGCTCAGACTCGCTCTCCCAGTTTAAAACTAGACTAAAGACGCATCTATTTAGCCAGGCATTCATATAAATTTTTATCTTACAGTTACTGTAAATTCGGCCTCTAGTTCATAAACGCCAGAGGAGAACTGGCCCCGACTGAGCCTGGGTTCTCCCAAGGTTTTTTTTTCTCCATTGGGTGATCTGATGGAGTTTTAGGACACCATTGGGTCACTTGATGGAGTTTTTCGGTTCCTTGCCACTGTTGCCTTTGGCTTGCTCAGTTAGGGATATTCAAATTAATTAAACAATCATACCATTGATCAGCTCTACCAAACTTGGATGTCCTTTTTGGATGTCCAGTAATAAACAAACATTGTTGAGTTGTTTTGATTGATACTGTAAAGCAGCTTTGATACAATCTGTATTGTGAAAAGCGCTATATAAATATATTTGACTTGACTTGACTTGACTTACTCAATGCAGTGAAAGATTAATATGAGAATCTTCATGATTTTATTCCTGGAGAAAAATCTTTTAAATGCTCACAGACTGAAAAGACCTCCACAAGAAAAAAAGCTGAAAAGACAGGAACTAGAAGTAAACCTTAAAATCCACATGATAATTCACACTGGAGAGAAGAGTGGAAAGAGTTTCAATCAAGATGAAAGCCTTAAAGTTCCTTCGAGAGTTAACACTGGAAAGAGTCCCTTCACATGTCAACACTGTGGAAACAGTTTCAGTCGTAAAAGTAGTCTGAAGCTTTTCCCGTGCCCTCAGTGTGAAAAGAGATTCAGTCAACATGGAAGCATTAAAGTCCACATGAAAATTCACACCGGAGAGAAACCTTTCACCTGCCAACATTGTGGAATAGGTTTCAACAGAAAATAAAACCTTAACTACCACATGAGAGTTCACACTAGAGAGAGCCCTTTCACATGCCAACAGTGTGGAAAAAGTTTCAACAGAAAAGGAAATCTTAAGGTCCACATGAGAGTTCACACTGGAGAGAAGCCTTACACCTTGAAGTCCACACAAGATTCCCTCGAGCAAGAACTATTAAATGTCATTAGTGTGTAACGAGGGGGGGGGGGGCGTCCTTCCTATAGGTGGGAGAAGCACAGGTGTGGCGTGGTGCGCGTGTGATTGCTTCCTGGATCTTGGGCTTTAATATCTCTCCGGACCCGGTTGTGGAGGCCGCCGCTTCTCCTCCCCTCCCGCACCTTTTTGGTGTTTTTGTTTCTTTATACAATGACACCTCATTTCTTATGTTGCATACACTTTTATTTTCCTAACCTAAAGGTGATGATACACAGAGCAATGTTTTTAAACTTTTTGAGCAATGTTGTTGGGCAATGTTGCTTGGTCACTTTCTCATTGAGAATGGGCAACAAATTTCAATCTGGATACTTTAGATCTGTCATATTATGTCTTATATATTTTTATGCTGGTAAGTTGTCATGTGTCAACCCAAAACAGAACATTTGGTTAATTCAATGCTTAAAATACCAAGAGATGTCCAATTTATTGTGCCCGCCCAGGTTGTAATTTACACATCAAATATTTTTGACCACCGCTCCATAGACTTTCTATGGGATTTAGCTAACTTGAGGTGAATTTGCTAAATAGTTAGTCACCTGAAAGTTAACTAACGTTAGATACCCCGACTTGTGTCTCGGCAAACTGGGGTAACTGCGGGTAGCCTACATGAGGTAACAGAGAAGGTGCAACTCTACCCCACCTTGACATAACATGTACGTTATATCTAGCAGGTAAAATGCAGTAAATACAAAACATCCAATCAAAACTGACTGAATCCACAAAAGCAGCGTCCATATGATGTCGTGCAGAGTCGATAAATCGCACAAATTACATTACTGCTGTTCTCTACAATGTACCTTTGTAAAAGTGGGGATTTAGCACTTAACTTACTAGGATGAAGAAGTATAAACACAAACCGTGCATAGAGATCGATTTAAGATTCAAACTCTCTTCGATACAAAAACATACCTTGTGTGAGTTCTTTTTTTAATGTTGGTCATATATTATACGAGAAAGAATACAGTGTTTCCCGAATATCCACACGATTGCAAATGTGACATTGATTTTATACAACAATTCAACAAATGAAAGAGTAGTATTAAGTGATGTTCATTTTAAACAGTATTGTCAGTATTTTTTACTAAATTTTTCAACAAAAGCCACTGCAGAACTGTTATGCATCTCCAACACAGCGTTGTTTCGTGAACGAATCGGCGGCTTTGAACAAATCGTGAGTCAATGATTCATTCATAAATAAAGTTCATTTGTAATGAATGAATCGACATTTTGGCATCACTCATAAGGACAGGGACTTACCGCCATCTACTGGCGGTTTTTGTTCCAAGCACGGCATGGTTCTGAAGAGCAGCAAATCGGGGCCCGGAGCTGAAGAGGTTTACCTCCCAAAGTGGAAGTATTACTACATCCTATCTATTCTCCGTGACCCCTGCACCCCTGACGAAAGTTCTGACAATGTGACAACAGTTTTGGCTGCTCCCTCAACATCCCAGTTACCAGAGAACATCACATCTTCTCCTTCTCCTTCCACATACACTCCTACAACGAAAAGGCCTCCTCACCACACACTGGCTTTTTACATTACTTAGAAAGTTGCCTAGAAAACCTGCCAGACAACAAGGCGAAGAAGCTGAAAAGGCAGATAATTGAGTTGGCTCACTCAGTAGTATGTATAGTAATTAAACAGTAATTTAACTTTCATTGTGTATTTTATATTTTGCATTTGCCAGGGTAGCTGAACTGAAAATGAAAAACAAAACATGTATTTGATTGTAACATTTTATTTATTATCTTTTTGTATACTGCATTTTAAACAAATGGAGTATGTATATTAGTATGTATAGTAATCTGTTATTTAACCAGTCCCTCCAGGATTTCGCGGGACTTTTTTCTGATTGTTGCGGCCTAAAATTCCTGATGTTGGGGCCGCTTTTCTAAAAAGTTGCAATGTTCTTTGGCATTTGTTTTTATAAGTTAAAACGGCAAAGGTAGACAGATTTTTATTTAAAGTGCTCATATTATTATCTTTTTTTGTGCATGTGATAGGTGATATACTACAGTACATTAACGTTACCTCTTAGTTACCATGCATTGTATGTATAAATATTAGGGGTGGAATGGTACACAGACGTCACGGTTTGGTACGATTTCGGTACAATAGAGTGAAAAGCAAAACAAAAAATGCAGAAGGCATTTTTATAAATGTCTTAAGCCTTGTATTTGTAAAATAAGTTTTATTAATAAAGGCATAGAACCAGTTTATTTGTAGTGCACTGACAATAGTTTTATATAATTAGTTTATTAATTAAATTAATAAAAATACAAAAAGACCATGCGATATGTTTGGTAATTGTACCTGAATGAATTAAAAATTAATTTGCTATATTTCAGATCAATATATTTGTTTTCCTTAATTTTAATTAACCTTAACTTTATTCTCATCTGAATTATAAATAATTGATTTCCGTATAAAGTAATACTACTAATAAAAAAACATTTGATTTTCTTTTTTAATCAATGTAGAATGTGTAACTTAGTGGAACTTCGAGGACAAAGAAATGAAAACCAATGCGCTATGATGAATGTCCAAAAGATGGCTGTTTTGAAATGAGGTTGGATAAATATTTTGCTTTTAAAACAGTGTGTGTGTGTGTGTGTGTGTGTGTGTGTGTGTGTGTGTGTGTGTGTGTGTGTGTGTGTGTGACAAGAGTGCGACAAAAGCACAACATTGTGTTTTATTGCGAGTGTAAACACTTTGCTGTTTGAACGATGTCCTGTATGAACAAAATGACGGAGTATGTTTTTATGTTTCCACTGTTCGATCGCGCCCGCGTCTCTCACACACACACACACACACACGATCGCTCTCGCGTTCGCGCGCCCCGCGAAAATCTTGAAACAAAAATTAAGCACATGAGTACAAGTATATAAAAGACAGCAGGAAAAAAAAAAGAAAGAAAAAAAAAACTACAGTCCGACAACAAGATTGTTTTTGTAGTATTTCATTAATTATCGTCTTTTTGTATCCTGCATACTGTATTAAACAGTTGGGTATGGTTATGGCAGTGTTGAGGAAGAATAAGCAGTCAAGACATTGCATTCTCTTGCCAGTTTACTGCTCCGTTTGTGTTGAAGTAGCTGCAGTACTCCTCTCTAACTTGTTTTGCCTGCAAAGATGAATTTCTGTCTGAGGAAGCTGCAATAGGGCGCATACATTCTGGTTCTTCCCTCCAAGCTTCGTGAATAAGTCGACCCGTTTCTGTGTCCTCCTGATCCACCAGACTGGAGGTGTGTAGGTGTAACAGGTAAGGGATTCAGTTCTCATGTAATTGTGAAGAACACATGCTGCCTTTGTTATTATTACAGCCTTTGAAGGCTCCAGTGCGATTGCTTGGCGAAAAACTCTGAATCTGTTTGGCAAGATTCCAAAAACATTCTCAACACAAAGACGTGCACGAGAGAACCTGTAGTTAAAGTTTCGCTTGTTGTTATCCAATTGCGTCCTTGGGTATGGTCTCATCATCCATGGCTTCACACCAAAGGCCTCATCTGCCACGACAATATAAGGGACAGGGGTTTGACGTCCAGGCAGGTCTTCTAGTGGTGGTATGTTCAGTGTGTTGTCTTCCAATGCCCGGCTCAGCCCACACTTGAGCCAAACTCCCCGGTCGCTAACTCTGCCATTTGTCCCTACATCAATATAATTAATTTCAGGTCCACATCTACTAGAGCCATGAGAACTATTGAATTGAAACCTTTGTAGTTATAGTAATGGGACCCTGAATTTGGTGGCAGACGAATGTTGACATGCTTGCCATCTAAGGCACCAATGCAATTTGGGAAGTTCCACCTCTCCTTAAATCTGGTGGAGATGTGTTTCTACTCCTCTTCTGTGGATGGTACTTTGAGGTAATCCTGTTGTAATACCTTGTAAAAAGCCTCACAGGTCTCGACTACAATCCTGGAAATGTGCCTACTAACCCGGAATGTGTATTTCAGAGAGGAGAAGGTCTGTCCTGTGGCCAAGTACCTCAATGTTATTGCCAGTCTCTCCTCAACAGGTATTGCCTCCCTCATCACTGTGTCTTGCCTTCTTAGGTTACCTATTATGGCATTTAAAATGTTCCTAATATTGTTCTGGGAGTCCCCAACAACAGTTTTACGAGCATGCCATGACAAAAAACACTTTTGTTGTCTTATAATATGCATTTATTTGTACTTGATTTGCTCACCAACTCCCATATGAATCGTTTAGCGAGTCATTTTTCCAAACCCCGCCCTTGCGTGACGCTAATCTGCGGTGATATGTTAGCTACCATAGCCCAAAGTTTAGTGGTAAAAGCACATTCAGTCTTTGTTTGCGTTAGCCCAACGCATAAACATATTGATAATGCAGTACTAAGAGGTAACGTTATAGCTATATTCTTTATGACAACTCCATTAACAACGACAAACACTTCACATATTTCAATACGACTGACGACCTATGCGCTGTGCGTACACAACACACACACATACTTATTGAGCATGATACATAAAACATAAAAGCAACAATTAATATTAATAATACTTACAGTTTGTGATTCGGAGAAGGAAGCTGATCCAAATAAACTCGGTACTGAACCTTCAGTATCAGCCGGCTCGCAAATCCATACTTATAGCATTTAGGTTTGTGAAGCAATCATCTTCAAAATGACGCGAACACAGAACAAGGTTCGGCTACACTTCTGTGGTATAGTTGTATATATGAACTGTAGCCACTTAGTCTTCAAATGCTCCTCACTGGGCAGATGAAAAAAGTTTGCTTTTGCGTCGCACATCAAAACAGCGTCTCGACATGTTGTTAGTTTTCCCTGGCGTCTGCGACAGGGTTGCCAGGTCTGCACAACAAAACCAGCCCAATTGCTCATCAAAACTAACCCAATCACGGCCAAAAATAGTCAAATAGCGTTCCCGGGTGTTTCCCCAATAACAATCATGTTCCAGTGGGTAAAACAATCGCGTCAACCCGTGCACTACACAAACAACCCGCGGAAACAGTGCATACGGACCTGGCAACACTGGTCTCCGAACGCAATAAGTGGGCGTATCTTATTCAAATAATTGTCAAGTTGACATCAACTAGACAAAGGAAAAGCATCGTTCGTCGAACGATTCATATCAGGGACTCAGAGTCGACTCTTACTTTTGAGAGACAATAACTTTGTATACGGTGAACTTTCATGTTTAAAACTTTGCAGGATGTTTTCGTTCACTTAGATCTATGTTACACACTACATGAAGGGCAATTTTCAAAAATCCATAATAGGTACCCTTTAATGATGGTTCCACCAGGCTGTGTTTTTCCACATTATTAACCAGTTTCTGTAACCAGGAGCATCTTCGTCAGCCAGCTCCCTCAGTAGTTGGCTGTAACAGCCCTTCTTCCTCCTCAGCAGGCATCTTCTGGTCCATGTCCTTTTTTGCTAAAATTAATGAAATTAAAATGTTACCCAATTCATTTGTTAACATGTTATGACACAGTGATATGCGCACACACACACACACACACACACACACACACAATATATATATATATATATATGTGTGTGTGTGTGTGCGTGTATATAGCCTCATTTAATAAAAACTCTTGAGTCATTAATCATGTATGCATGTAATATGAATTAATTTATGTAAAAATAATAGCAAATTATTTTTAAAGTTTTGTGTTAAAAGTGATATCTTAAGTAAAATCATTGTGAAGTAGCCAAGACAACAGTGACAGCTGCAAAAGTTTCAGCATCCATCATTGTGGTGTTTGTCTCCATGGCAATAGATTTGCTCCTCTCTGATTGGCTGCTGCCAACTGTCCGTTGCCCTAATTAGTTGCCCTGTGTCTCACCTGGTTGCCCGTTGACGGCAACATTGCCCGGCAACATTGCTCAAAAAGTTGCCCTGTGTATCATCACCCTAACACCTATTCTGACTTTACTCAACACTGTCACGGTTGTTAGTTCCACTGTCTCACTCATGTCTTGTGTGTGATTGTTCGTACTGATTGTTTCATGTGGGCGTAACCGCCGATTGCCTCATCAGCGCCAGCTGCATCCTATCTTTCCAGCCTATTTAACGCCTTGTCTTCCGTCTTGTGTTTGTCAGATCGTTGTCGCAGTTTCTGTGTTTTGTAGCCTGTTCCTTGTTCTCCTTGTGTGTTCCGGATTCCTGGTTTCCCTTTTTCCTCTTGGACTCTTCCTTGGATTCACCATTCAGCACTTCCCAGAATTGCCTATCGAAGTCCCTGCGTCACCACTCTCCTGCTGTCTACAGTATAGAGCCCTGGGATTACCTTTACTCAATAAAGAGTCTTTTACTTGCACTTGCATCCATCTGTACTTACGTTACAGAACGATCTGACCACGTCATGGATGCAGTAAGTTTCGTTCATCCACCACAGTATCTCTCGCATGGACCAGCAGCAGGAGAGTGTCACCAGCACGGGGCGCACTGTGCAAGCGCTCGTGACGCAGGTGTCCGAGCTCTCCCAGCAAGTCCAACTCCTGAGTAATCCCACTGCTCCACCCACACCCCCAGTTCCCCCTACACTACCGGATCCAGTAATCGACCTGAGCCACGCCTACCCGTTCCTGAGCCACACCTACTCGTTCCTGAGAGCTATGCTGGTGAGCCTAATTTTTGCAGAGCCTTTCTTACCAGGTGTTCAATGCATTTCTCCTTACAGCCCAGGAAATGTTTAGAAATGTGACAAATTATTATAATGCTCTTTCATAACAATACTCATAATAATTTTTACGTTCATATCATTTTTATTTTATTTGCTTTTTTTTTTCTTCCAACTTGCTGCGGCCCCCACTTTGAAAACCCGTGGACTAAGCTATTGAAAGAGATGCTTCCAGAGGTCATGGATCCTCTTCTTAATATCATTAGTTTATCTTTCATTAGGATATTTACCAAAAACTTTTAAGCTGGATATGATTAAACCACTTGTTAAAAAACTGCAACTTGATCCTACAGAATTAGTCAATTACAGGCCGATCTCGAATCTACATTTTCTGTCAAAGATACTAGAAAAAGCAGTATCCTCACAACTATGTTCCTTTTTAGAAAGAAATAATATCTCTGAGGATTTTCAGTCAGGATTTTGTCCCGACTGGGAACATCCTTGTCGACGGCATTAGTCAATGCCAGATCCCTTGCAAACAAATAATTTATTTTAAATGATTTTTATATACACAACGACTTGGATTTTTTTATTTATTGTTGAAACATGGATGAATACTGCTGATCTCACCCCTATTATGGAAGCAACCGCAGTTGACTGTGACTTCTTTACCTCTCCCAGAAACTCTGGTTGGGCTGGTGGCCTTGCCATTATTTTTAACAAACGTTTTAAATGTCGCTTATTGCCATTTATGAACTATCAGAGCTTCGAAGCCCAAGTGATGTTGGATTATAAGAATCCGGTGCTTTGTGTAAATGTTTATTGTGCACCTAAATATCACAAAGACGAAGAATTCTCTGATTTTCTGTCTCACATTCTATTACTGTCTGATGCAATCTTAATTGTTGGTGATTTTAACCTTTTGGGGTCGGCAAAACGGCACGTTTTGCTCTTTTTTTTTGTTTTTTTTTTTCACATGGCAGAAAAATTGACTTGAAATACTCCATTTCTGGTCATACAGACTGTTAAACTGTTAAATGTCTACTTTTTTATGTGCAAAATCGAAATAAAACATTGTGCTTTTGTAAAATAAAGAAAATACACGGTGTACTTTCTGCCTCTCCGTGAACTTTTTTTCTGGAGCACGTCTCTAAACTTAAAGGTGCCCTAGAATGGGGTTATTTTATTATTTTAAAATGTTTTCTGGGTTATAATTATTTATAATGCAAACCCAAAGTGCATACAATAAAATAAACAAATACAGCAAGAGCAATAAAAACAATTAAGAAAAAGTAGCCTTGAACAAATGTGTCTTAATCAACCCTTTGAATTGTCCCAACGTTGGCGCACTTTTGATTGTAGAAGGAAGTAGATTCCATAGCTTGGGGGCTTTGCAGGAAAAAGCTCTTTCCCCCATGGTCTTGAGCTTACACAAAGGCTGATGTAATAAGAGGGAATTTGCAGAACGGAGAGAACGTGATGGAGTATAAGCGCTAATAAGATCACGTAGGTACTCTGGAGTGATCCCATGTAGTGCCTTGTATGTTAGAATGAGAATTTTAAAATCAATTCTCACCTTTACGGGAAGCCAGTGTAACTGTGAAAGGACCGGTGTAATGTGCTCACGAGGAGAGGTACGAGTGAGGACACGAGCAGCAGAGTTCTGTATACTGTAACCTGTTTAATGATTTTGCTGGAAGGCCAGAGAACAGGGCATTACAATAGTCTAGCCTAGTTGTAATGAAGGCATGTATGAGCCTTTCTGTGTCTACAAAGGAGAGAAATGGTCTAAGTCAAGCAATATTTCTCAGATGGTAAAAAGCAGTTTTAGAGACCTGTTTTATATGTGCTTCAAAACTCAACTGTGAGTAAAAAATTACACCAAGATTCCGCACCTGTGGAGTGGGGGTTACCCTGCTAGAGTCAACAATCAGACTAACCTGCTCAGCCTTACGAATAGCCACCACTATACCAATCAGCATCAGTTCCGTTTTAGAGCCGTTTAGCTTCAGGAAGTTGTTCTGCATCCATGTGCTGATCTCTGCTAGACAGCTATGCAAAGTTAATGATGAGCAATGTGCGTCCGGATTTGTGGTGATGTAAATCTGTGTATCGTCCGCATAACAGTGATACCCAAGGTTATATTTCCTGATGATCTGCCCAAGTGGAAGCATGTAAATATTAAATAAAATTGGACCTAGCACTGAGCCTTGAGGAACTCCCTGTCGTACAAGCACGGTATCCGATTTATAAATGCCCAAGCTTACGAACTGTGCCCGATGCGCTAAATAAGTTTGAAACCAACTGAGTACAACTCCAGAAATACCCAGCCAATTTTCCATCCTATCCAGCAAGAGAGAATGACATAGAGTTTCGAAAGCAGCACTGAGGTCTAGTAAGACCAAAATACTGCATACACCAGAATCTGCTGCGATAAGAAGGTTGTTTACGACCCTCACTAAGGCGGTCTCAGTGCTATGCCCTTTTCTGAACCCAGATTGAAAAGGTTCAAGAATACTATTTTGTGTTCGATAATGATTTAGCTGAGTAGCCACAGTACGCTCCAGAACTTTGTCCAGGAATGGAAGGTTTGAAATAGGCCTAAAGTTAGACAAATCAGAGACATCACAACCAGGCTTCTTAGGGACTGGTGTAATGGCAGCTAGAGGTTGCCCTTATAATGTTAGTATTTTCTTTAGATCAAAAATAGTCATAATTTAGAAATAAAAGGCATTTTTCCTAGCCTGAGTTTAGCCTCTGATTTGAACACTCTGTTTGAAGGGGCGTGTCTGCTGTGAGACTTTAGTGTAAGCGGCCACTGCTGTGATTGGCTAATATGCTTGCATATGAAATAGCTACGTATTACATGTGAAACTCTCGCTAATACTTTTAATACAGCTATTATACGTTTTTACAATTACAGCTATCGAGATTAACGAATTGTGAGAAAATCTATTTCCATCACATAAAATGTTGCCTTGATGAGCATTGAGCAAGCAGATGACAGTCTGTTGATCGCGAGACTGGAGATCTTATCATTGCAACGCAATTTCTGCACTCTCTCTAATGCTTTCACCAATGCAAACACGATATGTACATACAGTAAGAGCTTCATTGTGCAGTGTAACGAATGAAATCTTTGATTTCATAACGAGTTTGGCAAGTGTCCAGATAAACTCGCGCTGTGTGGAAAGATTGTTCTTTGATCGCTTTCTGTATATAATTTGTTCACTGAGAGAAGCCTGCTTGATATTGCCCCAGGTTAGAAAATAAGTCCGTGGTGAAATGGGCAGAGCAAACTAACAACTTCGAATTAAACTGTTGCGGTATCCAATTATAGATAAACATCAACCACACCTGTTGACATTTCTGTGGGAAGGGTATGAAAAGTCCTCACATCCTCTGCACAGCCTGGAACATAACATTTATCTGCCATTTTCCCAATGATTCTCGCTTGTTTCTTCACCTGCAGAACTTGATGATTCGGCTGCACAGTTCCGCTTGGCATTGAACATATGGGCTGGCATATGCAAATTTTTGGAGGCGTACATATTAATGATCCCGACTGTTGCGTCACAGTCGGTGTTATGTGGAGATTCGCCTATTTTTCGGGGGTGTTTTTCAAAAACGAGATTTAAATAAGGAGAAAACAAAGGTTTTGGGACTCACTGTATGTCATGTCCATGTACTGAACTCTTGTTATTTAACTATGCCAAAATAAATTCAATTTCACATTCTAGGGCACCTTTAAACAAAACTCAGCGAATACTATTCACCCAGGCATGAGCAATATATCTTTATAATCATTTAAGTGTGTACTCTTAAATGATCTAATTCAAAACTAAAATAAATATTCTCTGTTTATGTAATCTATATAAAAAGAGAGAGATGTCACCCATTCTAATTATCGTTCTCTCAGCTCATTATTCTGCTAATGTGACACGCCCACGGAGAGCATGCGCTATTCAAACGCAAATGATCTGAGGCAACACATGCAGACGTGTAAACGCCCACATAAACTCGGTAAAACACATCAAGTATAATCAGATTAATGTACTATGTCGTCTTGCAAGGCTGTGAAGAATATCCTGGGACATTTACCTCAGAACAAGTGCTGGTTTATTTTCATTTCGAGGAGCAAGGATCCAGCTGAGAATTGTGTAAATTTTTTATTCTTGTGCTTTGTTCTAATCGCGAATAGTGCGTGTAAACACAAAAATACTGTTTAAATTTGAATCATGTTTTTGTGTGTGTGTGAATGAATGAACGAACAGATGCGCACTGTTACAGACGAAATATGAAAGACAACATTTCGTTGACTAGTTTTGGATAGATTATAAAGTTTTTATGTTATGACAAAGACACTGACAGGTTATGATGTTATGGTTTGTTTAAGATGTCTTTGTTATGACATCTTAACAATGTCATATTTGCATTAAAAATGTCATAATTGAGCGAATGACACTTAACGACAGTTGTCATAAACATGCATTAACCCTCTGAGGTCGGCCGTCACGCGGGCGTGATGAGCTCACTTTTTTCCTTATCAGTGCAAAAGAGACTCAAATTACTCTGTTGATTTTTATCTTACATTTAAGTGTTGTACATCATTAGATCCTGTTTAGTTTCTATTTTTTTTGTGGGTACTCACAATAAAAACAAAGTGTTGTGCTTTTCGTCAAATAAAGAAAAATAAACATGATGCGCGTTTTACCTTCTCTCAGTCAGTGAAGTCCATTCTGAAACGCGTCCGAAAAAATAACTGTAACTCTGTCAATACTTGTCACAGAGATACGAGAGATGTCTCTTTATGAAGCTGAGATTCTCTTCTTTTAAATGAAGTAAGCTACTAAAAAAAATAATATTTCCAGTTTATGTAATCCGTTTGAAACCAAGGAGAGTTACAGTTTTTTCTCTCTCCCTTCATTATAGATAATTAGGTGAGCCCGCCACACCCCCAGCGCTTTTGACATGGTAAATAGGCGATATGCATCGCACACGCGGCACGAACGGTTGCATTTTGAAGAACGAATGGACTCCGAGGATAAGTTCGGAGTAAGTTGTTTAGTGTTTTGTATTTCCTTTTCTGATCATATAGCTCAAATGCATTTTCAGACTATATTTTGCCTAGTAAATATTACCTCACAACATTCAGTTTTAATGTTCGATCTGCGAGTTTTGTTTGAGTTCTTCTGTGGTCTAGTGGTTAGATCGTTTGCCAAGCGTGTCAGAGGTTACGAGTTCGATTCCGCCCTCGGCAACTTTTTTTTCTCTCATCAAAACCGAATATGTTCATCAGTGGTTACAGTCTACATCAAACACACACGTATATAGGACACACGTTTGTGTGCATTTTATTTTGTGATTTCACCGGAATGAATAGTGTCCGCAATGGCATTAGATTGAAGAGCACGTCCTAAGAGCGAGTGAAGACCGCGCGCGCGCGCGCTGCCACAAGAGACTGTAGTGTATCCATGACACTGATAGCAGCGGACACGAGCGCTCAGCTTGAGTTCAAAAACAAAACATTTTAACGCTAGATCTCTTATTTAAGAGCGGACTAAATGAATGCTCTACTAGTTAACTGGAGATGTTTTATTTGTATTAGGTACAGCCGTTCATTGAGTGTATCAGTACATGCGTGCGGTCTATGGCCATAAACAGATACTCGCGGTTACGCAGTCTACCCATCAATAGATGTTTCTCTGTCCATCAACAGATACATTGTGCATCTATAAATCATAATTGTCCATCAGTTTACTTTGGATAATGTGCTAACAGTTTTTTGCTTTTGTTTTGTTGTGTTTACATCGTCACCATCAGCCTTCAGAAATCATTCTGATATAATTTTTTTTAAAAATCAATGTTGTAAACAGTTGTGCTGCTTAATTTTTTTTAACCTGTGATAGTTTTTTAGGATTCTTTGAATGCACTTTATGTTCTTAGGAAAGATTTATATTTTGAGTAAATGCTGTTCTTTTTAACTTTTTTTATTCATCAGTGAATCATTCTTAGTTCAGGCTGCCTCACAGCACCTTGATGGGCCATTAGACATTGGGGGAGTGTCTTTAGTCTTCCCAGGTGTAAATCACATTAATATTCATGGCCATTAACACTCCCACGCATACAGCACTGCTGACCCAAAAACTGATGTAAGAAATTCAAATCGTTATATTGATCTTTCTGAAAGTGTGGTCAGAATGATTTTCACTTCATTTTGAAGTAAAAATTCTAGCCTACAAGAATAGTAACTCAAAAGTATTGTGGACAACTATTCAGTATGTGTTAAATGGCCTTATTGCGGTGAAATTTTTTTTCCCAAAACGTACTAACCACGCATATTATTTTTTTTCTATAACATGCAAACATGTACATCCATTTTGCTCACATATTATTGTAGCAGAGTTTGTGCTGAATACAGCAAATTTATATGTTGGCAAATGGTATGTTTTAAGTAGCTGAAATAAGCACAAATGTCAGGGCATGTCAAAACACCTCAAGGGCCCCAAAACAGCTCAGACCTCTTAGGGTTAACCCTACATACATATGTCATGTCAGTCTTATGCACACCCCTTCAAGTAAAGTGTTACCATGCTTGGTTTTAGTTTAGTTTTTATTAGTTTTAGTGTTAGTTTTGGTCTTTTTTTTGTGGTAATTTGGTATTTGTCAGGGGCAAGATTCAAAAAGTATTGTGTTATAATAACTCAACAAAAACATCATACAATTTTAGAACTATGTATTCAACAATAACACCAGTAGCTACATAAAATGTACATATGGGCACAAATATGTAAACAGTCTATACAAGACTCCACAGTAAGTGCAAATTGTGTAAGTCACGTGCCAGGAAAAAAAAACTAAATAGCCAACAGACTAAAGAAGACCTACATGAACAGCATGTATTCAACACATTTTTGAAAATTTTCAAGACATTGTTGTCAGAGTGTCAGGGAGCTCAATCTCTTTACCTCTTACAAAATCCACACGCTGTACTAAAAATCTACACATCTTCTATACAAAATTCACACCCTATACAAATCCCACATCTGTACAATTTTCACACCCTATACTAAATTTACCCTACTTTCTAAATAAGGCGCAATCACTTCTCGGGTCAACATTAACACACAACAATATTTAAAATTCTGAATACAATTTTGTCAACCACTTTTTAATGTGTGATTGTGTAAAGGTGTTCAAGAGATACCAACCTTTCGCGAACTTGCTTTCAACGAACACTCGTTTTCATGGAGACACGGTGTGCACAGAGGGGAGGGTGTGTGTTTTGTGTGTGTGTGTGTGTGTGTGTGTCTGTGTGTGTGTGTGTGTGTGTGTGTGTGTGTGTGTGTGTGTGTGTGTGTGTGTGTGTGTGTGTGTGTGTGTGTGTGTGTCATTTTTCGCCAGATTTCGCGAGACAAATAAGCAGGAGCCCCCCTAGGTTCTGGGAAGAGAAAAATAAATAATCTGTGCACGGTTTTACAATCCGTGGGAACGGATTTAAAACTGTGGGTACAGATTGTCAATTTACATCCATGTGGACAGATTGGTAAACGGTACAGTTTATTTATGTTTATTTATTTGTCTGAACTAAACCTATGAAATATCTGAAAATATCCTGAAAATATTTAACATGTTTTGGTTCTACATCCAGACATTCTTGATGGCCCACATTCAAACAAGAACATAATAAAACCATATAAATAATAAAAGCAAACATAAACACTTGCGTGAAATGAGAATGTAACTATCCTCTTGATTAGTTGAGGAGAGTATGGTGACCCAAAGAGGGCCAATCAAATTCAAATGTCAGAGTGGCATATGAGCTTAAGATGCCACAGGACAGGTACAGAGTAGGCAGTTTCACTCTCGGTAGAACATGGCCTTGTACTGATGTCTTTGGGGAATACTTCAGGTGTATCTTCATACCTCCACTGCTGTTTCCTTCATGTGTAGAGGCCAGAGCTTGTGCTGCAGAAAGAAAAGGTAAGATTTTCTAATGAGGGATACGGTCAAATGATACTTCAGCTATAACACTAGAAGATGGATACCTATGATTCTGTATATCCCATTAAATATTACAGTACTTTGAGGATTATCATCATTCATCAAAAACAACTTTCCTTCTTAGCATCATATCCTGGCTCTAATAAAAAAAATATACAGTAACAGTGCTTACCTTAATTTAAATCCATCTTCACTGTCTTCATCTACATCCGTCTCCCTGCTCTCTGATGCTCCACTCACACAGTACATGAGACTATTGAGGCGCTGGAACATCTCTTGGCTTGGTGCAAAGTCCTTGCAGCATATGCCTGGTCTTCTCAGTCCGTATTATATGTGGAGTATCCTGCTGAGAGTTTCTTGTCCCATTCTGTTCCTCAGTTTGGACTTGACCAGCCTCATCTGTGAGAATACTCATTCTACTTCAGCATTGCTCAAAGGCATCGCAAGCAATGACAGAGAAAAGAGGGCAAGTTTTTTGAAAGTGTGGTCTCCACTGCTGTCTTTGTAATTGAGCACATTAATTGAGACTGTAATTGACAGTCCTCCTTGTTTGTCCATGGGAGATATGCAACAGCCTGATACTGTGTTTCAAGAGCTCCAAGATCACCAGAGTAGAGCTTCAGCATTGAGGCTGAGCTGTGGTTTGTTTGTGACAGGATGACAGTCGGACTGAACACAGTCATAGATTTCCATATCTGGATGTTAGCGGGGAGTCTCTGTTGCACTTGTCTGCTCGCTTCCACCAAGAAGTCATGGCACCTGCTCTTCATATTTCTCTCAGCCGTGCTCTCCATTCTTGCCTCATCCAATTGCAAGCAGTTGCTCATCTGATGTGGGGACCATTCCAGTCCTCACCACTCTAAAGATGAGGGAGCGAAAGAAAAGAAGCAGACACTCCAACATTTTGAACGGATTGCCCCTGTCCTGCTGAAACAGCTTGTTGATCCTGTTGAATTCTTGTAGAAAAAAAGCATTAAAAACAGCAGGTACAGTTTGTTAACAGGATAATATATATAAAATCAAAATATAAACGAAAGTCAAAAGTAAATTTTTAGTCATACCTGAAAACAAATCCTGTTAAAATAGGCTATATGGGCCATTCTACAGAGTTGGTTCAAAGTTAGAGTTCGAAACATCTTAAAAAGAAAATTGTCTTTTTCCATAAATGTCTTATAAAGTATTCTTTTTTTAAAGTAGGCCAATACATTTTATCATACACATTTCAAAGTTAAGGATTCATTATTTTGATATAGCTTGCATTGGAACAAACAAAAGTACATTAATCTGATTATACTTGATGTGTTTTACCAAGTTTATGTGGGCGTTGTCACGTTTGCATGTGTTGCTTCAGATCATTTGTGTTTGAATAGCTTGCGCTCTCTGTGGGCGTGTCAAATTAGCAGAATAATGAGCTGCGAGAACTATAATGAGAACAACTGACATCTCTCTCTTTTTATATAGATGTGGCGATGCGATCCACCATGATAATGATTAGGGGCGGGTTCAGTATACTCGGCGGATATAAAAGGGACGAGAATGGCATCTAAGGGAGCGCGTCATTCTGGGTTCTGGATGTGATGTCATCTTTGCGCGCAGTGTTTATGTCGGGGAGGTAAGGATTACTGGTGGCTGCTTAATGTGGAATGTGTGTTGGGAAGGATAATTTAAAGGGGTGGTTTGGAATTTTGGACATCGGGCCTCATTTCCAAGTGAGCCTTAGTGTTATTTATCAGTAGAGACATTTGCCGCCTGGCAAAATGAGAATCCCAACATGAAGTTGTGCTTCAGTAAGTTTTGCACACTCCGACCAAGCCACATTTTGCCCTTTTGTAAAAGCCCATTTGAACCACTGCCTCGATGAATATTGTGAGAATATTGACTTGAAGTTAAAGGTGATAAACCAGGTTGTCCAAGCAAAAAATCTGGACTGCAAAATCAGAAATCGATACCATGCAAGTGACATCACCATCTGTCCACCTTCAGATGATGCCAGAAAGCTTCACAAGTTACTGTTTCACGAGTTCACACTTACAAATAAGTCAGATAAAATAAATGCGTATTTGGCGTGCTGTCCGAGGAGAGGGCTCCGGGCTCGGTATTCGGGCCGAACCCAGAATACTCCCCCCGTATTGCTGGTTAAGAAGTAACCAGGCGAGTGTGAGGAGACGGGGTGGTGGAGGGATGCTGAAAAACTGTAGAGGAACATTGGTGAGTCAAATGAGTGTATATATACACAGGTCTTCAACTCAAGCTGATTGGATAGACATGTTGATTACTGATTGTCGACAGCTGGTTTGAATGATGTGATAATTGGATCAATTATTTGAACGTGCTCCTCCCGAACTTTGTTTATAAAACATCATGTATTGACCGAAAATGTCACATATGCGGTGTTGATGCTGTAGAAGCATATCTGCAACCACTAGATGTAGCAGCAGAAAACGAAGTCTCCTGGCAGGTCTGGGGAAATACTACAGTGCATGGAAATCTTATGAAGGCCCTACTACCTAGGTCTGGCCAGCTTAAAGAATTGATCCAGAAGATGTAAAGTGAGCTCAAGATCTTATCCAACCATCTTTTTCAAGCTAGATGGCAGCAGCAGAAGTTCTGGGAAATAGTGAAAAATCCCCCCCCAAAGATTCAGTTGTCTGTAAAGATTCAGATCCATGCTGTCTCATCATTCAACATATGGCTGAAGCTGTTGTGGTCGTATTCCCTGTATGTTGTCTGGCTCAGTCTGTAATTCCTCAAATAAAGATGAATAGTTAGACAGCTTAAAATTGCCCGAACTGTAGTATGTACTCTTCCCCTGTTAATTTGGAAAATAGGCCCAAGGAGTGATGTCACATAGTTCATGATTGTAGAGGCATCTTATTCTGTAGAGGTTATTATTCTTGTTTTTGGTTGTGAAGAGCAGCTGATCCCATCTAGTTCTTGGTAATGGAGGCAGATAAATTGAGAGAGTCTGATATCATCATTTCACTTTTACTTTTTTCTTAATGTTTTGTAATAATATTTTTGTCATGTTTTATAAAGAGGCAAACTAGTGATGGAAGTTTGGACAGGGAGATTTTGGAGAAAATAAAATTACACAATGGACTTCGATTGCCTTCTGCTAAGACTTCAGTTGCTCCACCTTCATCTACCTCAATATCTTCTGCCTCACCTTCTTCCTCACCACCGGTTCCTCACCACCGGTTCCTAACTGTCCACTTGCACCACCCTCAGCTCCGCCTTCACCTGCCTCACCTGACACAAAGAAGAACCGCATACATCCACAAAATGGCTGCTAGCACAGCACAACCTTCTGAAGCCTTTGTTTTGGTAATGAGTTGTCTGAAAATAATAATAGAGTAAAGGACAAAAACAAAAGGCAGTGTGTGTGGAGCACCTGGCTCACTCCAACATGTTCCCTGAGTTAGTCTGTTGTTGTCGTTGTTTCTGTAATTGCGTTATCAGGTTCTGTGCTCCCATTGGTTCTTGATTTGACAATCATCTTGGAAGTTGTCACACAGCAGGACAGTGGCTCAAAATTTCGGACACTGCTAGAATTTTATCGAAGGACAAATTTTATCGTATTGATCATTAATTGGCTGTTGGTGAACAGGTCAAACTAGCGCTTAAAAATTAGTTCACTTCAGAATTAAAATTTCCTGATAATTTACTCACCCCAAGATGTTCATGTCTTTCTTTCTTCAATCGAAAAGAAATCACGTTTTTTGAGAAAAACATTCCAGGATTTTTCACCATATAATTAAATTAAATTGCAATCAACAGGTTGAAGGTCCAAATCAATGCAGCTTCAAAGGCTCTACACGATCTCAGCCGAGAAATAAGGGTCAAACCATCAGTCATAAAAAAAGAAAGAAAAGAAATGTATATACTTTTTAACCACAAATGCTCGACTTTGGTGTTCTGCTTCTGCACAACGTATTACGTTATCACATTGGAAAGGTCACGTGCGTGATGTAGGTGGAAGTACCAACCCAGTGTTAAAACAAATGTGCAAAGACTAAATCAAACACCCTTTACAAAAATAAATGTAAAACATCAATGTCGGACCAATTTTGAAGTTGGAGGAGAAAATGAGATGGAGTTCTTCGGCACTGGGTCGGTACTTCCACCTGCGTCACAAGCGATGTGATGACGTAATATGTCGTGCAGAAGCAGACCACCGAAGTCGAGCATTTGTGGTTAAAGTTTTTTTATTTTATAAAATGGCCGATGGTTTGGCTAGATAAGTCCCCTTGGCTGGGATCGTGTAGAGCCTTTGAAACTGCATTGATTTGGACTTTCAAACTGTTGGTTGCCATTCTAAAAGGTAGTTTAAATGAGAATGCACGTTTTGACGATACTGCATAAACTGACAATGTGTGAAAATGTGGAGAATGTGAAAACAAAGATGCCTCTTAAATCTACAAACGTATACATTTTTTGCACGTTCAATCAATGCATTGTTACACCACTAATAAAAAAGTTGTGATGCAAAGCTAAATTGTAACAGGCCGCCTAAAAACGTTTTGTTTAAAAATAGCGCTTAACTACGCTTAACGCCTTCACTTAACTACATAAACTTATATTGTACGTTCATCAATGTGCAATGTCCCATCCAAATAAATAAAAAATGAAGAAATAAATCTCACAGGTGAAATCAGTAGAAATATTGCTAGTGAGTGACGGAGTTCCAATAAATAATATCTCAGTTTTGTCCATGTTGAGTTTCAGAAAATTTGAATATAGCCAATCTTTTATTTCATGCTTCTATTTTATTATAAGCTGAAGGTGCAACAACATTCAGTGTGGGTTGAGTAGAAGTGAGTACAAACATGGTTTAAAAAATGTGTTTTCTTTGTGTGCTAAAGTTGACTGTAATTACCATCATGCTTTGTCACACTGATTTACAGACACGCCTGTTTTGCACCTTACGCATGTGTACGACACTCAAACACAGAACCAGGAAACAGGAATCACATGATTTCAGAGAAAGTGAAACTGAAGTGTTGTTGAGCTGTTGTGTGTTTGTGTGTCTGTCTTCATGCTGTAAAATGGCAGAAGCCAGAATATCTCAGGATGAGTTCATGTGTTCAGTGTGTCTGGATCTCCTGAAGGATCCAGTGGCCATTCCCTGTGGACACAGTTACTGTAAGATCTGTATTACAGACTGCTGGGATCAGGAGGATGAGAAGAGAGTCTACAGCTGTCCTCAGTGCAGACAGACCTTCAGGCCAAGACCTGCTTTAGCTAAAAACACCATTCTGGCTGAAATGGTGGAGAAACTGAAGAAGACTAAACTTTCTGCTGACTGTTACGCTGGAGCTGGAGATGTGGAGTGTGACGTCTGTACTGGAAGAAAACACAAAGCCGTCAAGTCCTGTCTGGTGTGTCTGAACTCTTACTGTCAGAATCACCTTGAACAACATGAGAGTTTGTTTAAAGGAAAGAGACACAATCTGACTGATGCCACTGGACGACTGCAGGAGATGATCTGCCAGAAACACGACAAGATCCTCGAGGTTTTCTGCCGCACTGATCAGAAGAGTATATGTTTGCTGTGTGTGATGGATGAACATAAAAACCACGACACTGTATCAGCGGCAGCGCAGAGGACAGAGAATCAGGTATGAACTTACAGACGTCCCATTATTATCATTTACAGGCTCATAGTTTTGTTTATGGGGTCTACTAGAATACATTTACATCATTTAATTGTTTTCACCCTCTGTCTGAACACTGTTTTAGGGTACGTTTACACGACAACGATATGTTTAAAACTGAGAAGTTTTTCCTTTGAGTTTTCGCGTACAAAACAATTCCCATTCACTACGATCCGCGAAAAAACTGTATTCTGCTGCTAGGCTGTTAGATGGCGATGAATCACTATCTAGACACGTAAATACACATGTGCATGACGTCATCGTATTCAGGAGATTTGTGTTTTTGTTGTTTACATGGAGACTGTTTTCAAAAAAAGATTCTGAAAGCCGGTCCCAGTCTGTGATTAGTGCGTATGTCGGAAATGTAATTCTGTTAATTCTTTACCATAACTGGCGATGGAGAGGTGGAGGGATGACGAAAGAATTGTCACTGGGACGGCGCAATGACTGCTGCTTATATTCGCTCGTAATGATGATTGACAGGACTGAATAATTAGGTTCTTCCTGAACCTACGTTTGTAACTAGGGTTGCCACCCGTCCCTTAAAATACGGAATCGTCCCGTATTTGTGGAATAAAAAGCGCGTCCCATTTTGAATCAATACGGGACGCGGTTTGTCCCTTATTTCCGTGTTGTCTTAAACGCATCATCCCATGCGAATCATTCCACCCGCATTCTGTGAAGACTCGTTCTATTCTACCCTTGATTGGGTAATACTCGCTGCCATTGTTGGTTTGATTGGTTTGTTTAATACCATCACAGGTTCAGGGCCAATCAGAGAGGAGGGCGAGTCTTTTGGCAGAGAGTTGATAGCTCCTGATGCCCGTTTCCGCAACGAGTCTATTTTTGCTGTGCTTCAAACGCTGAATTAAAGTGACAGCGCATAGTTTGTGGTCAAAATGAACACCAATTGACATGAAAATGTAGTAATTTCATCATAAATGCATTTAAATTAAATAAAAAAGATAACTGTAGACAAGAATAGTAGTAGGCTGTTTAATTAAATGCATTTATGGTGAGATTACTAAATTACATTAAGACTGGGGTAAAGCAAGGAAATTACAATTAACTTAAGCAAGGCGGCTAATGAATGACACTCGTCTGATGATTAATCTTTAATTTTAAGATTATCTTATTATTAATTTCACGTCTAATAAATCATGGACTTCATCATTAAATGAATCGCTTCCTGGGGGAATATTGATTGTTTTATCTAATTGTTTTTGTTATGTTAAAAAAAGTAAATGTAGCCTAAACTATTTATAGCCTACACCTATGTCATTATAAGTAAGTATAAAAAAGATTATTACAATTATTTACATAACTATAGTTTATTATATTTTTTCGTCCCTTATTTTTTTGTATTGAAGGTAGCAACCCTATTTGTAACTTCAATAATAATATCTGACCTGCATTGGACTGCATGGTTTAGAAAGCAGTCATTATAAAAGTAGAGAACACAACAAAAGATTGAGTTTGTATACTCTTGAGGAATAGTGTTAAAAGTACAGTTTAACCATTAAGTTATGAAAACGGCGTGAAAAAGGTGAGAAGGATATTCAAGTAGAATTTAACTCTGTGTGTTGAACTGATAATCACTCTTTTGTGTGTTAAACACAATCTACTTAATACAGACAACTTCATTATAAAGAAAAACAACAAATTGAAAAAATATGATCATAACCTATAAAAAAATTGTATTATAAACTAGATTAGTGGATAACTCAGTAAAATTTTGTCTAGAAAAACAATAATTGAATAAAATCTGAACATTTAGTGAAAAAAAACACTATTTAGTGGGGAACAATTAAAAGACAATAAGTGTAACACTAAATCTGGTAAAACGTTACACATTGCTCTTTGTATTGTTGTCATACATTCATGAAAAACAAGATAAAAATCAGAAAGATCAATTATATAGTTATATTATATATGAACTAGGCTACTATAAAATTAAGACATGTTTTAAATGTACATCACAGCTGTTTAATGAGACAGCAACATATGATAGATAGGACAAAAAAGGTTATTAATAATCTTTTATTGCGCAAAAGTATTATGATATGATTATGAAAGGATCCAATACAGTGCTGCACAAAGCAACACGGAGTCACATCGCCAGCGCGTCGAGTCCGCATTGAAAAGTTAAAAGCACAAAGAAAATACATATCGATGAGTAGTGTATTATACAGTATCTATCTATGCAATCGTTTATTGAGCCTTTTCTTTTAACAGTTTTAAATTTCAGTTACTGTGCGCGTGAAGAACAATTATAGTGCTCTCCAGTGTTGTGATCTAACAGACACATGGTAGAAATGAACATGATTAAGGTACAGCAGTACAGTCCAGCAATATAAAGTTGTTTTATGCAAAACCATAGAGCTTTATCTACAGATCAAGTATAATAATAGTAACATTGAATCATCTTAGAGAGAGTTTCATCGTGTTGACTGACGTACCCGAACGCGACGCGCTGTTTGATGCTGAATGGAGAATGACTGACAGCCGCAGCGGAGGGAAAAGTTTACGTGATCTTGAATTTAATGACTTAAATATTAATTTCTATCTCACATTATACTATAGTATGGCTTCATATAGTATATATATATATACCCCCCCCCCTCTCTAAACATTTTCTCATCGAAGACACGATTCACGTAGGTCACCTATTTTGGTTTCAAAACGGCGAATTTCAGTGATTTTCATGTATGATTAGGAAATGGGGTTTAGATGCAGTGGTAAAAATCTCTTGAACATGCCGACAACACACTACGGTTACACTTTATTTTAAGGTGTCATTGTTACAGTGTAATTATATATCTAGGTACTGAGTAATAGTAATTAACTACATGTACTTACTATAGGGTTTGGGTAGGATTAAGATTTGGTTGAGGGTTAATTACTGTTACTATGGTACATGTAAAAAGGACACTGTCAAAATAAATAATAAATAATAAATAAATAACTAAACCAGGCCTCGCCCCTTTATTTAGCGTATGCCTTGGGCAGGAATTAATTAAGGGATATTGTGGCGTTTTCATTCCGGAAAACTCAAGACTACAATTTCAGGGAGTTCAGAAACAGTGACACTGATATAGAGAATAACTCCTTCTGGAGGGACTTTTTCATGCTCAAACATAAACGTTACTCACTAAAGAAAGATAAGCATAATAGGACCCCTTTAAACCAGTATTTCATCCAAAAAGAATTTACTCATGTTATATCACAACTGGCATGAATCTCTTTTTCTGAAAAACTCAAAAGAAGGTATTTTAAGTAATGTCTCGTCTGTCTGTATTTTGAAAGTAGAATAAAATAAATCCATACAACTCCAATGGGGGTGATCTTAGTCTAAATCTATGTCTTCTGAAAATATAGTACATATGGTGGCATGTTAAGTCATGTGACATGCATGAGCCAGTAAGGTTTGAGGTTGTTGACATGTCACCATATTTGATTTGGGCTTTGGGCTTTAGAAACAAAGACATTCTCCATAATATATTATTTTTTGTCCTGCAAGAGAAATCATACAAGTTTGGAAAGATATAAGGATGAGTAAACAATGAACTTATGAAGAAATTAAGAACATTTCTGGGTCAATCTATATAAATCTAGGCTATACATTTTGAAGAAATATTGTTGGCACTTCTGATTGAACCTATAATCTTATCATGCAATACCTTTAACCCCTCAATTGCACCACTTGACTGATGCTGGATTCATATCTGTTTAGTTGATGATTAATGTGATGTTTCTCCTGTCATTGGTTTGTCTTTTAGCACCAGCTGAAGGAGACGCAGAGGTCGTTCCAGCAGAGGATCCAGCAGAGAGAGAAAGATCTTCAGCAGCTGAGAGAGGCTGTGGCGTCTCATAAGGTGAGTCTGGAGAAGAAGAGAAGTTTGAGACGTCTCAGTCAGGACTCACTGACGCCACTGTGTGATTGTGATGTGTGTGTAACAGCGCTCTGCACAGACAGCAGTGGAGGACAGTGAGAGGATCTTCACTGAGCTCATCCGCTCCATTGAGAGAAGCCGCTCTGAGGCGACACAGCGGATCAGAGATCAGGAAAAGACTGCAGTGAGTCGAGCTGAAGAACGACTGGAGCGACTGGAGCAGGAGATCAATGATCTGAGGAGGAGAGACGCTGAGCTGGAGCAGCTTTCACACACACAGGATCACATCCAGTTCCTGCAGGTAACAGAGATCTAGAAGAACAGGAGCATAGTGGACTTGAGCAAGAGACTCACAGAATGAGCCGTTGACTGAAGTGTTGATCTGTGTTCAGTTATTATATCATCATCAGTCAGACTCTCATATGATCTTCTTCTATTGAAAGAGACGCACTTACAAATGCAGTTCAGCTCTGGAAATCTCTTAGGAAACATTTTTCTGAAAGATATATTGAGCTTCCAGACTGCAACCGTTCAAAACTTTTTTTTAATATCAATGTGAAATCCATGAAGTTGATGGCACCAGTTTCACTACTAAAGATCAACAAGAGCCGCTCAGATCTGACAGTAGTGCAGGTTATTGATGAAGTGTGGAGGTGATGAGCTTTGATTTCTGTTTTCTGTAGAGTTTCCAGTCTCTCTCGGCTCCTCCTGAATCTACAGACGTAAATGACAATCCCTTCAGTTCTCTCTCCTCTTTTGATGTCGTGAGAGAATCTGTCCATCAGCTGAGAGTCAAACTGGAGGATTTCTGCAGAGAGGAGCTGAAGAAGATCTCTGACACAGGTAAAGTCCTGGAGATTCATCAGCTCTCAGAAATCATCCTCCATCATCTCATACATGTAGAAGATCATGTTAGAAATGTCTTAGGAACGGATGCAGGGATCATTTCACTTGACATGATAATCACACTCTTCATGTCTGTTGATTTCCACAGTCACTTTCACCAATATTGTTCCCAGAACCAGGAACGACTTCCTACAATGTAAGTCACTAAGAAAACAAGCAATAAAAATCACTGAGTGTCTTCATATTCTTCCTGTAGAAGTTGAAAGAAAACATGGCAGAAGAATTTTAGAGTTGATATAGTTAACCCTTTTAAACCGGCTGTGTCGTCGCCGACACATACCAGCAAGATGTATTTATTTTACCGTAACTCTTCAATCATTTGCACTATCAAACCCATTAAATTCCCCCTGACAGTAGACAAAATGCTCCTTTTTTTTTGCGTGTATGAAAAAAAAGTCTCCTAAATAACTGTGCAACCCAGTGTCACAAAAAATACTTTATGTATTATATTTTATTTTTCAACTTTAAAGTGTTAGTTTATTTCTTTCATGGCTTTACTGTTTTTTTTTTTTATATTTTTATTTTTTTTTTATTTACAAACTCACCACACACAGCAATGGCCAATAACTGTAATTTATTGAAAGCCAAATAAGTGGGTGTTGAGATATTCTTGGGAGGCGTGTGTTAAAGGCATGTAAATGCCAAAGATTTAAAGATGGTGCAGAAAATGAGTATTGGAACAACGTCAGATATTTCAGTAACGATGTGTTTTTGACAACACTGTCATGTAGTTTGTTTCTCCAAACCTTCAGTTCATAAATCACTCTGAGCTCCTTCACTGTGCGGTTATGATCAGCTCTCCTGAATCTGCTGCAACGGCCGCTTTTATTCACGATCAGATCTCTTTATTGGCGAAATTAATATTAATTCAAATTTTAGGCGTACTCCGTAATTTTCCGTAATTGTGATTTTACAAGTAGCAAAGTAAATGAATTACCTTAATCTGTACTTAAGTAAAATTACAGACTTATAATTTATAAAAGAATTTGTAAAATATACTCCTAAAAGTACAAGTACCCCAAAAAACTACTTGATATAACTACTTGAGTAATATTGTGAGATATCACTAGAATTTGAAAGAATAATTTTCTTTTCAAATATACTATATTTTAAAATGTATAATAAAAACATGGAACGTGTGGAGACGTTTTTTATCTGGAATTTTTTTATAAATGCAAATGCTGACATAGAAATGTGAGTTATTTTAAATTATTCAAAATAGAAATGTTTAAATGTCTTTATTAAAATTTCATCACATCAAAAAAAAGCAATTTGAAATGGAATTGACTCATTAACATTCATCCAAGATTTAGAGGGAAAATCACAGTAGTAAAAAGCTTCAGGAAAGGAAGACCAAAACTGAAATCTCTTCTGTATAAATTCCACTATGGATTTATCCTAAACAGGATTTTGTTACAAGTCTCTTTAACTATTGAGGAAACAAAGAAATGTAAAGAAAGCTCAAGATCCCCAAAGGCTACAGCACCAACGATAGGCCTACAGGCTTAAAAATTACACTCATCGTTTAATCAATTTAATGGATCCTTGCTGAATTAAAGTATCGGTTTCTTTTAAAAATAGAATTGTATACTAATGTAAATGATGATTTGGACAGGATATCTGGTAAACTAACATGTTATTGCTCTTCATGCATTGACACCATTATATGAGAACTGAACTGAGCTGGACGATGACATCACTCTTTTCTCCAGAGCGGCTGTATAGATTAACTAAATTAATAACTTTTTTACAACAAAAATAAATCAACACTGAACTTATGTAAGCTGGACAGTGACATTGTTTTCTTCTAGAACTGCTGTACAAACGAAACAAACTTTGTTGCATTATTTTCCTGTCACTGTAAAGCTGCTTTGAAACAACATGTATTGTAAAAAGCACTAAATACATAAAGGTGACTTGACTACAGAGACACTGCTGATATATTGAACATGAAGAGTTCAGCTATAATAAAAGATCAGACAGATTCATAATTCCTGATTCTGATGTGTTTTCTCTCCATCAGATTCGCATCAGTTCACTCTGGATCTGAACACAGTGAATAAACGCCTCCGTCTGTCTGAGAGGAACAGAGAGATTGCATTCACTCTCACAGATCAGCCGTATCCTGATCATCCAGACAGATTTGGTGATGTGTATCAGGTGTTGTGTAGAGAGAGTGTGTGTGGACGCTGTTACTGGGAGATTGAGTGGAGTGGTGGTGTGTTTATATCAGTGTCATATAAGAGCATCAGCAGGAAGGGATCGGGTGATGAGTGTATGTTTGGATATAATGATCAGTCCTGGAGTTTGATCTGCTCTCCCTCCAGTTACTCATTCAGACACAATAACACAGTGACTAAACTCCCTGTAAAGCCCATCAGCAGGAGAACAGGAGTGTGTGTGGATTACAGGAGAATAGGAGTGTTTGTGGATCACAGAGCAGGAACTCTGTCCTTCTACAGCGTCTCTGACACAATGAGCCTCATCCACACAGTCCAGACCACATTCACTCAACCGCTCTATCCTGGGTTTACTGTTTATTATACTGGATCTGTGAAACTGTGTTGATGAATGAGAACAGACTGTAGAGAGATTCTACCCATAATGCTTTGAGCTGCATGATAAATCAGTATCAGTGAGATGTTATAGAGTCTCTTATTTTCTCTTCATTACAGTAATACTACAGCTGAACTTCTGTCAGAATAAATGTGTGTAATGAATCCTCATATAGACAGTAAGATCAGTGTGTGTTTGTGAGTCATGATGAGTGATGGTGTGTATCTGTACTTTTCTCAACCTCTATTTGTGTTGATGGAAATCAGTCATTCAGTTCTTACTGTAATGTCACATAAATCATTTTAATATTACTGTTAAAATTATCTTTCAACTGGAATGATCACATACAAGATTCATTCCAATGTTATTTGTTCTAAAATTGATAAATGTAAAATATAGAAACCTAGACCTTCTGATCGTATGAGCATAATTATTCTAATCTAATCCAGTTTATTTTAAATAAACCTCCTCCTGAACAGGATTGAATTTACAGACCAGGTAAACAATCTAAACCATATTTTGCTATCTAGGATTGGGTAATCCATTTTACATTTGTGCCTATTTGTTTTAAAGCAGAATAGGATTGTATCACTGTGATCCAGATTCACATCTTTTCAGGCCCAGTTGTTCAAAACTAATCTGATCAGATTTCGGCTTGGATCAATTCTTGAAAAAGTTGTACAAATTTTTTTTTTTTTTTTTTTTAAATATTCTAAAATCGGATTGGATCATGTAAAAAAAAAAAAAGTTTCTCTCTTCTCTAGTTGAGAATTGTTGGATTGGAATTGTTGGTGGTCAAAAGTTAATGAATTTGCTAAAAACAATAAAACTGGAGATTACCACAAAAAAAAACAGTTCTTGATTCATTACTTTGTCTTGATGCTTAAAGTGAACTTGAACATTTTCTTAAAACCATCACTAAGATTTCACATAACTGACAATATAGTTCAAATTTGACTGACTTTGTAGTGAATATGTTCCTGATTTCTTGGTTGCTGGAAACAACTGGTAATGTCCATCATGAGTAACATCTAGTGATGTGTCGTTCATGAACGATTCGTTCATTTTGAACAAATCTTTAATATGACTCGGGACTACTGAGTTGTCTCAGAGAGTGATTCGTTCATTTTGGCATTGACCGCGCATGCGCGCAACATCGCATAAGGTACATGAAGTCACGACAGAAATTATTAGTTCATCTTTCGCGAGTCTCGAGTCTTCGGGTTCGGGACGGGTCCGAGTCTTTTGTTCGTCCTGTCAGTCCCATAGAGACTATGCTGTCAGTACCGGAAAGAGAAATGATTAGTTCATCTCTTCGGTTTCGAGTCGTTCGTTCTTCAAGTCAGACTCACAAACCCATAGCACTATGCAGAAACAGAAATGATTAGTTCATCTTTCGAGTCTGAGTCCTTCGTTCCTTTTCTACATCAAATAAAACATTAGATTCGTATTATTGACTGCGTCTGAATGTATATTGTTTTATATTTTGGGAATTAACATAAAATTATCAAAATATGTGCAATAAACATCATCTGA
This sequence comes from Chrosomus eos, assembly GCA_036326025.1. Lineage (NCBI taxonomy): Eukaryota > Metazoa > Chordata > Actinopteri > Cypriniformes > Leuciscidae > Chrosomus > Chrosomus eos. The sequence continues at coordinate 55,527 of JAZAVI010000371.1, read as the reverse complement.
AAAATAAAAAAGTTCCATCTTATTACTGTACCTGTCCATTTCATTTTTTGTTCAATGTTTCTTGTATAGTGCTTTGGGTTTGTGAGTCTGACTTGAAGAACGAACGACTCGAAACCGAAGAGATGAACTAATCATTTCTCTTTCCGGTACTGACAGCATAACTAATCTAGCCTGGCATGCCAGACCTACATCAAGATGTTAGGTCTGGGAACTCTCCATTGACATACCTCAATCCGAGGGGCGGGATAAACGGTTGTCTTTCAAAATCCCTCTGCATGCAATAGGACAGCGCTAACCAACCAGAGCAACGAACGGCTGTGGCTGAGTGAGTCCCGTGCGTTTTCCCACTAGCGGAGCTAGTTGATATATTAAACTTTTGCCGTATCCGGTCGTCAAAACTCCGAACACATCTTCCTTTTCTAAGAATGACTTAAGTGATGTTCTCTTAACTCCAAGTTCTCCAGAGTCGCGGCCAAAGCCGATTCGAAAGACCGCTGCATCTTCATTGTTTTCAAGCAGCAGGGAAATCACCTATGGAAATCACGCGGAACGTCATGAACTGTGCCGTCATTGTGTTAAGCCCGCCCGCCGACTCTATACACGATGTGATTGGCCTGACCCGAAATTGGTTTTTCCAACTAAAAAGTCTATTGAGAGTTGCTAGACCACACTGGCAGCGAAATGATTTTCGCGGCCGCTAGGGTGCGTCTAGATTTCTAGGCTATAACTAATCCTTTCTTTTCTTGAACTTAACAATTTCTTGAAACTAATCAATTAACATTACGGTTTCTTATAATTTGGCTTTGGCTGCATTACCCTATAGTTTATTTTTATTTATTTATTTCATAACATTTTCATAAGTAGGCTACTAGATGTTTTGGGCTACTTAACATGACATTTTAATTATATTCTGCTGAAATGAACGAAATGACTTGAAAAAAGATCAGAGTCCGTAAAGTGATTCGAACTTCCCACCACTAGTAACATCTGCTGTAAACACCAGGATTTATCATCACGAAGACCAGGGGCCTGTTCTTCGTACGTCGCTAACTCACTTAGCTGGATTTGATTGTTGGCGATTTGGCATGATCTTGGATTGTTTGGTTCTTCGACGCTCATCCTGGACTTGCTGTCATAGCAAAAGGTGCGCTAGCTTGAACCTGCTCGCGAGCAGGCTTATTTCATGTTAACAGGATTAGATTGAGGCCTTATAAGCGGAGCTGATACGGGAAATCTTTTAGCGCAGCGCGATAGTGTACTTTTTGAGAGATATAGTTTTTCTCATGACTCGTGAGGATGTAGTTTACATCATTAATTTGTTGGAAACGCATAAATGTTCGACTCGTCGAAGTCGGGCTTTAATAACAGTGCAGGCAAGGCAAGTTATTGCGATTCTTATCCAGATTAGTAATATTATATCAAATTTTAAAAAGGCAGTTGACTGACTAAAATCTCTTGGATGGTGTGTGACTATGTTCCATATCACGAAATATGGCCAGGATCTGTGCATGGCTCAAGAATTTTCAGAGATTTATGCACATTATTTGAACGTGGTAAGGAAAAATTAAAATATCAAGCTCACTGTATTACATACACTTATGCTTATCCTAACAGAACTGAATTTTTCCATTATACAGGTGATTACAACAGGATCCTGCTTGGAGACAGGTGTTTTATGACCCTATTCCCTGACCCAAACCCCAGACCAGTTACAATGCAGCTCTAGCCAGGGAATGGGCATTACAAAGTGTTGTACTTTCTTCCCTTTTGATGTAACGTTAGAAAAAGTCTTACTGCACATGCTTCAGACAACACTTGCTTGGGAACACAAGTGTTGGTGTATTGTTTAAAACTGCACAAAAGAGGAAAACACAATTGCATAACAATGAAGTACACTGGGGGGAAATGTGATCAATAACTCATGGCTACATATTTTTTTTACATTATGTAGTTTCACAGTCACACATGTAGACTTTCTCAAGTCAAAGCAATTCATTACTAGGTTTAACAGCTGATATGACTGGACAGCCATTTGGATTATAGGCTTAGTTAAATTAATGCAGCAACAAATTATTGTACAATGTACTAGGATAATTTAAAGCTCATTTACCAGCAGTGAAGGTGTTGCTGCTCCTGGCCTCTGGCTGTGGGTCTGAGGAAGAGCTGAACCCAGGGATGCCCTTCACAATGGGTCGTCAACCACAACTCTGGGAAAGGATTATCCTTGGTTGGTTTTTGGTCAACAAAGTGATAGGAACAAACAAAAACAAACAATGCCTTCAGCCAGGTCCTTGATTCCGAGTCGGTATCAGGCTTGCGAAAAAATGTAAACAATGGAGCGCATGGACATTGCCTCTTCGTAGCTGGTTTGTGGTCGTAACACTCTCTATCTAACCACTCGTTCAGGTGCTTTCGCGAGTGTTTGCAACTGCACACGTCGTTCCCGAACAACTTTTATTCATGTTGTAAGTTAATTGTTATCCTCTTTGTCACTGGGTGGGGGGGGTGTTGCGTTGAGGGCACGCAAGGTCTCTCGCTCTCTGCCGCTATGCGGGCTTTTTATAGGTTAATTTTTTTCAACAATTCAGCGCAACTCCAAAAAGGAGGACAAATGAGTGTCCGGCTCATACACTTAAAATCCGGACTGTTCGGCCAAAATCCGGACGTATGGCCACCCTAATAGCAGGTGAAAATGTTTTTTTGAATCTTGTTGACATATAACAGTAAAGACTTAATGTTAAAGGGATACTCCACTTTTTTTGGAAATAGGCTAATTTTACAACTCCCCCAGAGTTAAACAGTTGAGTTTTACTGTTTTCGAATCCATTCAGCTGATTTTCTGATATTTAGAAGAATATCAGTAACCAGACCGTTTCTGGTCTCATTGACTTCCATAGTAGGAAAAAATATATACTATGGGAGTCAATGAGACCAGAAACGGTCTGGTTACTGATATTCTTTTAAATATCAGAAAATCGGCTGAATGGATTCGAAAACAGTAAAACTCAACTGTTTAACTCTGGGGGAGTTGTAAAATTAGCCTATTTCCAAAAAAAGTGGAGTATCCCTTTAAGGTGTGAATGGAACCCATTTAGGCTACCCATGGACATTAATGGAGGAAGAAGTACTTTAGAAACCAGCCTTTATTAATTATTATTGCAGATATGGGGGTTGGGCATTGAGTGCATTGTGTACGTAATTAGACACTTTTTTATTTCACCTACCTTTTGTCTTCTGCATTCTCCTTACCCATGTCTCATGTTCTTCCCTCAGACTCATCCCCCAGAAACAGTCCCACTGACCCAGCCCCAAACCCCATCTCTGTAATAATAATTGATAAAGGCTGGTTTCTAAAGTACTACTTCCTGTATTAATGTTCATGGGTAGCCTAAATGGGTTCCATTCAGACCTTAATATTAAATAGTTTACTGTTATATGTCAACAAAATTCTACAAGACATGTTCTCCTGCTATATACCCAATGTTTAGATTTGTTGTGGCATTTATGCAAATTAGCACATATGTAATAAGATTATGTACCGTTTGTCCATGTTGAAAAACAATTGCAAAAAACTTGTAATACATTTTTTGTTTGTCTTGATGTAAGTAATCAACTCAGTGATTTTCATGGTGATATCTAAAGGTTAAAATGTTTACCCTTTTCACGTGAGAAAAATAATGAATATACACTGAAAAAATATTTTCATTCATCCAATTAAAAATTTTTAGGGTAATGGTTCACATCTATATTTTATTACTTGATCCAATGAAAAATAAATAACTTACCCTAACCAATATTTTCTATGTCTATGAAAACTATTTTATATAACTTGGTACAAAGTAAATTTTTCATGTTGAAGAAAGTCAATTAATTTAAATTCATTTTTTTGATCTAAACAAAAATATATAGATTTAATCAAAACAAAACTTCTCATTTAAGAAATATGTATTAGAAATTATTTGTTTTCTCCAATCAAATATATATAGATTTAATTAAACAATTATGTATCATTTTTAAAAATAAAGGTTAATAGAAATGATTAATTTTAAACAAACAAAAAGATATGAATGTAATAAAACATGTTTCCCATCAAGGAACATTGCTTAATTTTTGATCTGATCCAAAATCTAGTAAATAAAGACAAATAATTTACATTGCATAAAGTTTTATTAACTTATTTCCACACATTCACAATTTCGGTGCTCAAGTGTCATATTTTAACTTCAAGGGCTGGCAAACTTAACTGAGAACGATGCAGTGAATTAGGGAAATGCAAGAATTTCTCAGTTTCAACACTACCAGAAATGCAGCTGTGGTAAGTATTTCACTATCTCTGCTACAAATGATATCCAACTAAAAAAACAACACATTGTTGAAAAGTCAGACATTGGAATGGAAGTACAGAGTTGTTGCTATATACACCGCTATACTGAATTTCTGGATATATTCAAATGTCAGTTTCAATATCTTGGGATATTCCAGATTGAAGGCATAAAGAAGGCTCAGGAGAATGGTACCAGCCTTTACGACAGAGGGCAAGCCGCTCAGAACCTATTGTTCCTCTAGATTAGAATGATGCCAATGTTTGTAGGTACACCTCGTGCATCTCTGATGACAAAGATTGCCATGGCTTCTTGCTGAAGAAATTGTTCAGCCTCTTTCTTTTCTGATACCTGGAAAAGAATTTAGGAAGAAAAAAAAAAGAGAAAGAAAGAAAAAGGAATCCATAAAGGTTGGGTGTGCCCCAGATTAAAGGTTAACAACAGAGCCCAAACTATTAGACGACATTCAGATGCTATTTTTTATTTGGATAACAAAAAATAACTCAAACCAAATTGAATGCAAACACAAATGCACAAAATTGTATAATTAGCATCTACTTCTGACTAATTATAAAATTATGTTTTTACTCCAATTCGTTTTTGAAATATAAATATAACAGTCGCATAAACTTACCAGCGCATGGGACTCTGGTTTTAGTGGAAAGGTATTGTATCTCTATTTGAACTTTGCTTACAGACTGTTTTCAGACATATATCTGAACATAGTCTGATGACTAATTTTGAAGTTGACAGCCTTAGCTAGAATTTTCGCATCGCTAAATTAATCTTGTCTTACCAGGAAATACTTGATGAGGTCCTCCACTGCTTCTCCCATGTAGAAAATAAGACTTTTTAGTGCAATCTCCCTCTTTACAGCAATGTCAGTATCCTGCATCAAGATAGTAAAAAATATCAAATCAAACTGGTTAAAGGAGAACTCCGGTCAATTTGAACATTGAGCTCATTTTTTTGTCAGTACAGACAAAAATCGATGTTGCCTACACCGTGTTATCCTCTTTTTAAAATTCGCACCCTGTTGACTTCAATGGGGCAAGTTTTAAACCTGCTTTTAGCCTCTTAACATCCTTGATTTGTCATTACAAGTGCACAGTCATGTGAGTGGTGTTATTAAGAGTGACCACGGTCTATCTGACTGCAGTATATGTGATAGATATGCATAAAAATTATGTTATTTCAGCCAGCTCACATACCTGTATTTTCTTCCTGTTTTCGGTCGAAGTCCACAGTAGTAGATAACTAAGGATTGCGCACACAACTCGACAATCGACTACTGTGGACTTCGACCGCTTATTCGGCTTATTCTTATTCTAAACTATGCGTAAATTGTCCGCCATTAGACGTGTCTCCAAGCGCCATTACAAGGCCATAACAGTAATTTTTTTTTTAAATCTCAGCCTTAACCTTGTGTTTTGACACTTAAGTACAAGTCATCTACATTAACAGACAAAGTTAAAATATTAAGCATTTATTTTTATTATCAACTGAATTCTGAAGTATTTTACTAACCTTGAAAAACGTATTAATGGATGACTGTTGCGTCGTGGCTTTACTGCCCCCTGTGTCCTCTGGCTAGTACTATATATATATATTTTTTTTAAAACCAACCGACATAGACCGAATTTAAAATATAAAAAAAGTTTGCCAATAGAGCAATATTATGTTGTATTTCGTCAGTCATAACTGCGTTAGCCATACATTAAGCCAGTCCCTTAACATGTAACTGTTAGCTTATTCACTTAAGTTAGTTGATCAGGTTAATTGTTTTAACGGTTTTAACGTTATTCTTATGGCTGACTTGAGATAGCGTTCGGTTCAATGCTTAAACGTTCAAGTTAAGTAACATTACCAAAAAGGCACGGGACAATGGAGGAAATCGAGTGTATGCTGTTTTAATAGTAGTAATGGGTATATCACGCAATCTCTGGCCAAAGTATTTAAAAATGGCGGGGTTATTCAGGATACTCCGTCTGGCGCGTGCAATGATGACGCAGTGAGGATTCTCTCTGACCAATCAGCAGTCTGGATTGTTTCACGTCACATTTTAGTATCGCCTCAGCTCGCTTAGAACCTCGCCGGAGGTGGTACGAAAAAAAGTACCCGAAAGCAGGTACAGGTACAACTTTTACACAGTGGAAAACCAAACAAAGGCGAGTCGAGTCGAGCCGAGCCGAGCTGGTACTGTGTAGTGGAAAAGCGCCATAAAAGTTAAACAGAAAAATAAAAAGGTAGCTTATATAGAGCCTATAACTGCCCTTGTTAAAGGGGGGGTGAAATGCTATTTCATGCATAGTGAGTTTTTTACACTGTTAAAGAGTTGGATTCCCATGCTAAACATGGACAAAGTTTCAAAAATTAAGTAGTACGTTTGATTGAGTATTTCTTTTCTCAAAATACTCCTTCCTGGTTGTCACAAGTTTCGGAAAGTTTTTTTCGAGTATGGGCGCGTCTGACGTCAGCTGCGCCAGAATTTCCTTATACGGTCCTAAGGGCACTTCTCCCGGAAGGGCGCGCGCGCAGCTGTAGGGCGATAGCCGTAACCTATGCCCATCAAAGCGCTGTGCATCGGCTGCGCTGCAATATGTCACCAAAGAAGTGTGTTTTCGGTTGCCAAGGCAAGACAACACTACACAGATTCCCAAAGAATCAAGCGTTAAGGGACCAGTGGATGGAGATTGTTTTTCCAGAACATCAACACAGTTGTAAAAGTGTTTTTGTTGTTCCATGTATTTCGAGGAAGATTTTTTTATAAACAAGGCCCAGTTCGAAGCCGGATTTGGTAATCCTTTAGTTCTCAAGGATGGAGCAGTCCCAACACTAAAGGTTAACGGTCTTGCATTGGAACCGCAGGCGGTGAGTAGAACTGCTTCATATATCTGTGTGTGTCTATCGGCGTGTAACTTCAGCACAGCAAGTAGGCTAAACAACATGATCACAAATAGTTAATGTATCTATGGAGCATGCGATGTATGGTGTGTGTTTGTTTAAATACATTTGTTTAGGTGGCTACTGTAGGTTACTGTTTGTTTATTGTAAAACCAAATCATGTGTTCATAAACCACGAGTAGACACACACAAATGTTCTAAAACTCGCGCATGACATGGTGTTGTTCTAAACACAGGGTGTCACAGACACTCTCATTGTAAAAGCTTCGCGCTCTCGTGGTTATTTAGCTCCGCCCACACGGCACGCCTCCACCCGCTCGGCTTTTTCCGGAAAGACTCGGTACAGCCTATCTTTCTTTTATAAATATAATAAAACTAAAGACTTTTTGGAGATATGATGGATGCAATATTACTATATAGGAACTCAAGATTAAAATGAGATTGACAGAAACTGAGTGTTTCACCCCCCCTTTAATGAATATGTATTAATTGAAATAGTCTACATGACATTTGTAAATTAAATAATTTTATATATACACTTTAATTATATCCAACATATGAGGAAATATCATTTAACAGATGCTTTTATCTAAAGAAACTTACAAATGAGAACAATATAAGCAGTTAAACTAACAATAGGACAACAATATGCAAGTGCCATGACCCCTCCCAGTTTAATCATAGCCAGCTTAAACGTTTTGGTACGTATCCTAGTGACAAAGATGAATTAATGATATTAAGAAGAGGATCTATGACATCTGGAAGCATCTCTTTCAGTAGCTTGGTCGGTATAGGGTCTAACATACAAGCTGTCGATTTAGATGATTAAACGAGTTCGGACAATTCTTCCTCTCCTATAGCAATGAATGAATCTAATTTTTCGTCAGGGAGACTACACTGCACTCCCTGATGCGATACTGTAGAATACGTTTGCAGAGTTATAATTTTCTCCCTGACATTATCAATCTTGTAAGTAAAGAAGTTCATAAAGTCATTACTGTTGTGTTTCTTGGAAACGTCTGGGCTTGAAGCTTTATTTTTCGTTAGTTTAGTAACCGTTTCAAATAAAAACCTAGGGTTTTGTTTATTTTCTTCTAATAGGGCTGAAAAATAAGCAGATCTAGCAGCTTTTAAAGCCTCTCTGTAAGCAATCGAGCTCTCCTTTCATGAAATGCGAAATACCTCTAGTTTAGTTTTCTTACAGTTTCGCTCTTTTTTTCCTCGCTGCTCTCTCAAGGGCCAGAGTGTGCTCGTTGTACCATAGCATTGGACAATTTTCTTTAAGCCCAACAGAGCAACTGTGTCTAAAGTGCTGGAAAAGAGAGAATAAACTGATCAGGAAGATTATTAATAAAGCAATCTTTAGTGGCAGAAGTGATAGTTCTAAGAGTCGGCTTTGCAGCCTTGGCTAAATGATGTTTACGCGAGACTAGATAATGATCTGAGATGTCATCGCTCTGCTGCAGAATTTCAACAGCATGAACATTGATTCCATGTGATAATATTGAGTAGGTCCTGACACGTGTGGTCTAACTCCAATGTCCAGTTTTCTACTAAGCTACCTGCCGTAACTCAAACTCCCCACTGGAAGGGTTTCAGGAAAAGTACGGCGGATACAACTCAAGTCACTTTACGAGCTTACCAGTCCTGACCATCAATTGAATGAAAAATGAAACCTAATTAGTCACAGTGTGCAGGCGTCATGCCTTTTAAGCATACACAGTCTGGAGACCAGGAATGATAATAAAAAAAAAACGAACCTGGTAAGATTTTAACATATATGAAATATAACATAAATATGCCTGCATTTGGAAAAAGGCAGTAAATGTACGCACTTATTTTCCTCAAATACCACAGAACATAATGATAACATCCATCACTTGTAAAACACTTGTAAAACAATAGACTTAAGAATGTCTTTAAAAGCCAATCCGGATAGATCGTTTTCGTTATCTACATGTATATTATAAATCACCAACAATTAGGACTTTATCTGCAGCCAGTACTAAGTCTGATAGAAAGTCAGCAAATTCTTTGATAAAGTCTGTATGGTGCCCTGGTGGCCTGTATACAGTAGCCAGCAGAATTCTCAAACGTGATTTATCATTTACACTAAAAATTGTTACATTAAGCACCTACACTTTCAAAGAATTATATTTGAAACTACACCTCTTAGTAATTTTGAAAGTATTTTTTATAAATGACAGCAACACCTCACCCTTTGCCTTTCAGACGAGGTTCATGTTTATAACCGTGATCTTGTGGGGTGGACTCATTTAAAGGAACACTCCACCGCTTTTTTTCCTTCATATTAACTATGTTATTTCCTTAACTAAAACGGGTTGATACATAACTCTCTCGTCTCAGTGCGTGCACTAGAGATCCGCGGATGGGCTATTATTTCATCCGCAACCGCATCACAAAACTCATCATCCGTCCGCCATCCATCCGCACCAACGTTTTTGACCAATTTTCAAAACCGCACCCGTCCGCCATCCGCTGATTGGGCGATAGAAGGCGCTGCTGATGACAGCCGCGAGACTAGAAACCGCCCGCCACCCATCCGAATTTAATTAAAATATTTTTTTGTCACGTCATCCGCCCGAGTCCGCGGCTATAACCGCCAACCGCGCATCTCTAGCATGCACTCAATCGCTATGGCGCGCGGCGACACTTTGATAGCCCAGTGGCGTGAATAGCAGAACATGGCGGAATAGCACTTTGACTCGGCGCAGTAATATCATCACTCCAGGATCATTCAGGATCATTCAAGAGTGATGGTATTACTGCGCCAAGTCGAAGTGCTCCCAAGTGCTATTCCGCCATCCATTTAACTCCCTTAGAAAAGCGCCACGTTTTATTTTGTGTCACCATACTTGGTCGTGTAACTTCTCATGTAACTGTATTTAAATAGGGAAGACGTGGAGGTGTTTGGTTGCTTCTAACTTCATCTCTGATAGCCCAGTTTATTCAATAGGGGCCAAACAAAGTGTCGCTGCGTGCCAGAGCGATTGAGTGCACGAACTGAGACGAGAGAGCTATGCATCAACTCGCCTTAGTTAAGGGAATAACAGTTTAATATGTAAAAACGGTGGAGAGTTTGTTCCTTTAATGCAGAGGTCTTCACTCCTGCTCCTGGAGAGCCACTGTCCTGCAGAGTTTAGTTCCAACCTGCTTCACCACACCTGCCTTTGAATACTCAAGCGATTCTGAAGTGCTTGATGAGCTGATTCAGGTGTGTTTGATTAGGGTTGGAACTAAACTTTGCAGGACAGTGGCTCCCCAGGAGCAGGAGTGAAGACCTCTGCTTTAAAGCATAGGTTCTCAAAGTGCGGCCCGCGGGCCGCCAACATTTCTGGCGGCCCGCGATAACATCTGATAACATTTGTAAAACTGTATTGCTTTGAAAAAATGAATCTCTCCGTTTAGTGGTCTTTAGCGGCATCTATAGGCACAAGCGGTAATTACAGGTGTGGTACGACCGATCGCACTTGACCTCACTCCCAGAAGGCCATCAACAGAACAGTGGTTGTCTAAAGATGGAGATGATGGAGCGAGAGCCAGAGTGGGAGCCTGGTCCTTCAAGAAAAAAACGTCATGTCAGTGAGGAGAAAAGGCAGTTTCAAGATAAATGGACAAACGATTATTTTGTCGAACCTCACGGGTCGGATAAAGTCGTTTGCCTGATCTGCCAGAAGTTAATTGCAATGCGCAAGGACTTCAATATAAAACGCCATTATGATACCAAACATAAAACCTACGATAAATTCAGTGGCAAGGAGCGCACCAGTAAGATTGAACAACTTAAGAGGCTACACTGCACAGCAGTCAGTTTTTACAAATTTGTCCAAAACCGGTGAAGCTGTAACACAGGCTAGCTACGTGGTAGCTCAAGAAATAGCTAAGCGGAGCAAGCCGTTTAGTGACGGAGAATTTGTGCGAGACTGCATGCTGAAAGTGGCCGACATTTTATGTCCAGAGCAAAAAACAAAGTTCCGTGACGTTAGTTTGTCGAACGACACAGTCACACGACGAATCGAAGATCTGGCCAATAATCTGAAAGAGCAACTGGGAAAACGTGTGGAGGGGCTAGGAAAGGGAGCTTTTTCCATTGCACTGGATGAAAGCACGGATATTTCCGATACAACGCAATTGCTGATTTTCATCCGTACAGTCACAGAAAACTTTGACATTGGCGAGGAGCTGTTAAGCGTAGAGAGTATGAAAGACACAACAAAGGGAGTCGACATTTGTGATTCTGTGTGTCGCAGTCTCGATGCCTACAAAGTGAACCTGCCATCTATGGTCGGTGTCACAACAGATGGAGCACCGGCAATGGTCGGGAGTAGGGCAGGCATATACTTCACTGCCGTCAGGTGGCTGAGCAGAGGTGCCACACTGAAACGTTTTCTTAACTTGAGAAAACAAATAAAAAGAGTTCATGGAGTCAAAAGGACAATATGTGACAGAGTTAAGTGACACTAAATGGCTCTGTGACCTAGCGTTCCTTGCTGACATGAATAATTGTCTCAGTGATCTTAATCTGAAGCTGCAAGGCCATGGGAAGCTCATTTCCACACTATTTGACAACGTCAAAGCTTTCCAGCGCAAACTTGAACTGCTGCAGGGACAGCTCAGAAAGGGAGATCTCACTCATTTTCCTGCCTGTAAGTCGCTCGTAGATGACACAGACACAGATGGGAGCCAAGTTTTACGTCACCTGCGTTCAGAAAAGAACGATAACCTCATAAAAAAACTCAGAGAGGAATTCGACCACCGCTTCTCCGATTTCAGGGACCACGAGAAGGCATTCAACCTTTTCCAAAATCCTTTCTCATGTGTGCCTGAGGAAGAGCCTGCAGAAATGCAGTTTGAGCTCATCGACCTGCAGGAGAGCTCAGAGGCCAGAGCAGCATATCGTGACAAGAATCTCATTGAGTTCTACAAAGGACTTTCCCCATCCACATACCCTGCACTTCGCCAGCATGCTGTCAGAATGGTATCTTTATTCGGAAGCACATACATTTGTAAGAAGACCTTCTCCACCATGGCCATCAACAAATCCAAGCTGAGATCCAGGCTGACAGATGGCCATCTACATGCTGTCCTTCGTATCACAACGACGGAGATGGAGCCGGACATCAGAGGAATCGTGGCCAAACGAAAACAGCACCACAAATCCCATGGGTATGTTGACCAAGTAATCAATATTCAGTGTGACTTAATGACAAGCTTATTAATAGCCGCGTTTCCATTACCTTTCAAAATTTTCGTCTGCGCGAACACTTGCATTTTCCTACCAACAGTGGAAACAACTTAAAATACTCTTATCATTTCTGGTCATACAGAAAATAATAATACATTATTCGCCACTACTTTTATTTGTGTAAACTCATAATAACAAGAAAATGCTGTGCTTTTGTAAAATAAAATAAACAATCAGTACGCGCTTCCATGATCTCCGTGAACCGGAGTGCAAGAACTGAAACAAAATATAGCATATGTAAGCTAAAGCTTGAAATGTCCACTTTTAAACAAAAGAATTCGAATCGAAAGCTAATACCTTCTGATTATGTAATCCCGTATGAATGGTGCATTTCTCTCTCAAAGCGCATCTGCTTAACAGCGGAGATGGAGTTGTAATTTGGCCTTAGAAAACCAGTAAAATCGACATGTTTTCTATATTAATTTGTGAATTTTTTAAATGTTTAATAAAGGGGCAAAAAGTAATTTAAACAAAAATCTGAAGAAGTCTGTCAATATTTACTTTGCACAGCATTTTGGTGTTCAACTTTGCGTTTTAAAAAGACAGTTACGGGACAGTTTTCAGTTACGGGTTAAAAAAGATAATAATAGCACAAAACATTTGGGCTTCTATTTTAAAAGTCTCTCTCTCTCTCTCAGGTTTTCCTCTGGTGCTTTGGTAGCTGGAATTGCCCCTGAATAATCTCTCTCTCTCTCTCTCTCTCTCTCTCTCCTCTCTCTCTCTCTCTCTCTCTCTCTCTCCTCTCTCAATTTCAAATTAGCTTTATTAGCATGACTGTGTAACACAATGTTGCCAAAGCATCAACATATTATATATAAATAATAAAACAAACAGTAAACATATGTATAAATCATGTCATATGTAGCATTGTAAATAGATAGATAAATAAACACAATCTATCTTAAGAAATAGATAAATAAATACATTTGATCACTCTAGAGAATTAGCTGTCTCCAGCGTTGTGAATAGCTAGCACATATTTAGCCGCTAGTGCAGCTGTATTACATCTTCTCCGAGTAAGAAGGACATTTTTTCATTGTTACTCAGTTCATAGAATGATGTGATCAAGGCTTCAAATCTGGGCAGAAAAGTTTCTCTTATACTGGTATATTTAGAGCACAAAAGTGTTCCTCATCCTCTATGTGCTGTAGATCACAGATCCTCTGCTCTCTCTCTCTCTGTCCATGTCTGTCTATGTCTTCCTCTCTCTATCTCTAGATCATGGTCATTTAATCTGTATTTGGAGAGGATTTGTCTTTCTTTAAAATGTTTAAGAAATAGAAAACTGGCCAATTTTGTGGTTCTATTGAGGGCCCAGTAACATTGGAGTTTATTATGGAGGTCAAAATGAGCTTTTAGTGATTTATCATGAGTGTGTTTTAGATGTGTGTGGATTTCTTTAACAGTAGTTTTGGGGCTGTAGCTGTGGTCAGTGGGGAGTGTAGTCTGATGGACGAGTTGAAGAGCGAGTGTGTGTAGAGGATGAGGTTCTGCTGAGCTTTCATTGGCGAGGAGGGCTTTATATTGGACTGACTCTGGATCAGACTGATGGAGGTGATGCCAGAACTGAACACATCTCTTCTGGATCTCGATGTTCAGCGGGTACAGGCCTAGCTCAGCCCTGCAGGCGGCAATGGATGTGTTTCGGTGGACCCTTAAAATATTTTTGGCAATTTCCAATTGTAATTTTTCTACTGGTGTTTTATCCCAATTTTTAAAATTTTGTATTGGTCCTCAAATTTCACATCCATATAAAATAATTGGTATTATTATTGAATTATATAATTTGATCCAGGTTTTAATGGGTAACTTTAAGTGTCCGCATCGTGACTTTATAGCATAAAAAGCCCTCCGAGCCTTTTCACTGAGTGTTTCAACAGCCAGACCGAAGCGCTGATGTCGATGCCCAGATATCTATAGCTTGTGCTGTGCTGCAGGACCTGGCCTTTATACAGGAACTGGTGTTTGTGTTCCTGGGATCTGGCCTTCTTCTGGAACACCATGACTCTGGTTTTGTCCAGATTGACTGTCAGGGCCCAGTCGTGACAGTATTGTTCCAGCAGGGACAGGCTCTGCTGAAGGCCCTCAGGTGTGCGGGACAGCAGGACCAGATCATCCGCGTACAGCAGACACCTGACCTCTGACCCCTGGCCTGTGTGGGGTGTAGAGTGAGGCCGGGCACAGTCGAGCTCTCCAGCACTGATGCCAGATCATTGATGTAGATGTTGAATAGAGTCGGGCTCAGACTGCAGCCCTGCCTCACTCCACGGCCCTGCTGGAAGAACACGCTTCTGTGGTTACTGATCTTCACTGCACTTTTGCTGTTGCTGTACAGAGATTTGATAATATCAAACGTTTTCCCACCGATACCAATTTGTAGGATTTTGTACAGTAGACCATCATGCCAAATTGAGTCAAATGCTTTTTTAAAGTCTACAAAACATGCAAATATTTTCCTTTGTTTGTCCTTGATGTTCTTGTTGATGAGTGTGTGGAGGGAATAGATGTGGTCGGACGTGCGGTGTTTTGGTAGAAAGCCAATCAGTGCTTTATTTAAAATGTTGTGTGATGATATGTGTGAGACAATGCGTGTCAGTTTTCCTAAAGCACTGCCCACACTTATGCCGCGATAACTGTTGGGGTCGAATCGATCTCCTTTCTTGAATATGGGTGTGATGAGTCCCTCAGACCAGCTCTCAGGGACGCTTCCGGACCACAACACCAGATTAAAGAGTTTGGCTAGAGTTTGAATCATGCTGGGACTGCTGAGTTTAAGCATTTCATTACTTATGTGATCTTGTCCACATGCTTTCTTTAATTTAAGATTTGTAATATGTTCTAGATTTATCTAATGGATTTTGATAATTTTTAATTGTTTTCTCCAAGTCTTTCTCCAAGTCAAATTTTACTTTGAGGTTGGTTAAGGTCAGCTGGTGCAATTTTTCGATATAAATTTTCAAAGTAAGATTTCCAAATTGTGCCATTCTGGAGTGACATCTCTAATTTGGGTTTTTCAAGTTTTTTTACAAAGATTCCAGAAAGTGTTTTGATCCACCGAATTATCAATTTCATCAATTTTGGTTTTAAAATATTTTTCTCTTTTCTTCCACAAAAGTCTTTTATAATTTTGCAGACAGTCTGAATAAGAAAGCCGTAATGTCTGTCTGGACGGATCTTTTTGCTTTTTGTTGAGAGTCTCCTCAGCTCTTCCCTGAGACCGGCACATTCATCATCGAACCACACATCCTTTCTTATTCTCTGTTGGGTTGTTTTATGTGTGCTTTGCTGTTTAATGTTAGATAGAGTCATCAATGTTTTGAATATGTAATTTAAGTTTTTTGTTGCTAAATTTATTCCATTAATATCTAAAGTGAAACCAGTGGACATAAATTCATCCAGCATTTTTGATATAGTAGGACTGTTCATATTTTCTTTGAATTGATCCGAGTTGGATTGATTCCATTTAAGTTTGGGTTTTAAAGGAAACAGTTTTTCAGATTCAAGTGGAGAAGTTTTAGTTATTTCACACGGGGGTTTCAGATAAAGCACAGTTTGGCAGTGATCGGAGATCGGGAGCTGAGGTCTGACTGTGAAGGCATTAATAAAGCTTGGGTCAATATCTGTTATTGAATAATCAACCACACTGGTTCCTAATCTGGAGCAGTAAGTGAATCTACCTAATGTATCTCCACGAGTTCTGCCATTGATGTAGAGTCCTAAACCTTTACAGAGTTTTAACATTAGTTTTCCATTAATGTTTACTGAATTGTCGTAGCTGTTTCTCTGTGTGATATTCAATGAGGAATGAAACGTGGTGCCATTGAGGATGTGGTCATTATCTACAATATTTACATAATCAATTTCTTGCCCTGTTTTGGCGTTTAAGTCTCCGCAGACGAGGACATCTCCTCTGGACTGAAAGTGTAAGATGTCAGTCTGTAATGTTGGAAAGCTTTGCTCTTCGTAATAGGGAAAGTCGTGAGGTGGGATATAGATGGCACAGAGGTAAAGGTTAGACTG
The DNA here is from genome assembly GCA_036326025.1 of Chrosomus eos. NCBI lineage: Eukaryota > Metazoa > Chordata > Actinopteri > Cypriniformes > Leuciscidae > Chrosomus > Chrosomus eos. The sequence continues at coordinate 39,015 of JAZAVI010000371.1, read as the reverse complement.
TGGTATGGTGGATTTCATTTCAAGCCAAATAGAAGATTTTTCACTTTTAGCAATTTTAATCAAATGTTTAAAATCGTCTTTGTGCCATACAAGTATTCCACCTGAGTCTCGGCCACACTTTATTTTAGAATTTTTTGATGAAGGAACTATAATTTCCTTGTATCCTATTGGACAGTGTAACGTCTCATTACTACGAGACCACGTCTCATGAAAGATACAGATGTCCATATCAGTTACACTGCTGAGTAAGTCTTGGTCTGCAGTCTTATTACCACAAGTAGAAGAGTGCAGACCTTGTTTATTCCAACAACTGATTTTAAAAGATTTCATGAGTAGGTTCTTCTATAATGTGTGCGTGTATATATGTGTGTGTTATGCAGGTTATGTCCTCAGTCTGGAGCAGATGATGTTCAGCAGATGTCTTATCTGGTTGAGTTCAGCGGCTGCAGGGTTCTGGGGTTGTTGAGCGGCCGCTGCGTAGCTCTTGTGTTGTGATGAGGGTCCGGGGCCGATCTGGGCTCTGCTGGAGGACGAGGGTGTCTCTGTGGCTGAGAGCTTCTTTTGTTATCGAAGTTTCTGTTTCTTGCTGTGTTTCCAAGGGCTGTGCTTTTCAGCACTCTGGCGAAGACTTTCACTCCTAGCTTGTTGAGATGTACGTGGTCATACATATGATGAGGCTGTATGTCTTTATGATGGGCGAGATGAACATTGGGAATGAGTGCACAGCTTCTGGAGAGTTCCACATTATTCCCGTGGATCACGTGGAACGGCACGTCGGTGCGTGGCAGCAGTGTGGACAGAGTTATTCTAGCCTCTGGGAAACGCTGTGTGGCTCTGATCGCCACCTCTCTCATCACAGGAGCCACACGGTCCTTCATGGCCCTTAAGTCATTTGTCCCTGTGTGAATTATTATGTGTTTATAGTTTTCGTGTTTACTCTCCGACAGGATCTGAAAAGCACTTCTTGTGTTGGGACACCAGATTTTCTTGGCTCTCATGTTTGGTAATAGAAGCTTCTCATTGACGTATTTCCCATTGGAGTCAGTCAGGATAAGAGCGTGTTTCTGTCGGGTCCTTTACAGCGGAGCTGTGGGTCTGGGATGCTGGGTCAGTCGAGCAGTGAGGCTCTTCTTCCACTGGTAGCTGTTCAGGGTGAGGATTCTCCATGAGCATCTCTGGACGGATCAAGGGTTTAGCAGAAGACTCTGTAGGTGTTGAAACAGAACTGAGTCTTTCTTTTAGGTCAGTGATGAGTTCATCTTTGGTGTGAAGAACTGATTTCAGGGCAGAGAACTCCTCCTGCATTTCTTTTCTAACGTCTGTTAGTTGTCTTCCTAAAGTTGATTTTACTTCCCTCAGTTCATCTTTAGTTTGCTGAAGTTCTGTTGACATTTCTTCTCGTTGTCTCTGCAGATATTCAACTTCTTGTTTTAAGTTCTTCATGTCAATTGTCACTTGTTCCATGTTGATTTCTTTCAGGTGGGACAGTATTAACTCTTTTATCTCCACTACTTCTACTTCCAGAAGTGAAAAATTGTCTCTCATTCTTGACATTGGAGATGGGATCGCAGTTGCTGAAGGTGAGATGTTGACAGAAGGCAGTGTGCCATAAAGCACTGTGTTCGGTGTAGAAGAGCAGGTTGTTCATGGCACTGTGGTCCTGTAGTTCAGCAAACAGTGTGTCAGGGCTCTCCTTCATCTGCTTGTGTCTGAGCATCAGCCTGGAGTGCTCAGAGCTCTTCTGAGGGTAGATGAAGGGGCGGGGCCAAGATGATGCGCTGGCCATGTTGATTTGGAATGTAAACAATCGACTGAAATAACTGCCACTGTTTTGATTTGTTTTGTTTTTCATCTCTCAGTGAATATATAAAAATAGGCAAAAATTAATAAATAAGCCAAAAATGGGGAAAATATGACTTTCACTGGCCTCTTTACAGTTCCAGTTGTGTCCAAAATGTCCAAAAATGTTTTTTAGTGCTGTTCTTTTAAACAGAAATCAGGCAAAAGTCCAAAGAGAGGTAAATAGCACTGTTTATTTAAAATATCTTTACCTCTCTTTTCCTGCAAGTTTTCTTATAGTTGTTGTTGTTTGTTGCTTGATGTTATCCTTTCCAACATGAATATCCTCTTCTGCAGAGTGTTATTCTGTGATCAGCTTCTCTTGAACTTTTCCTCAGATTCAGGTGTGACAGTTTAAAAAAAAATAAAAAACTGTCCAGATTCAACAAAATCTTTGTTTAGATGTTGTCTAGGTGTTGTATGTTGAATCCTCTATTTTGTTTAGCTTGTTGGTGTCATGGGTGTGGTGCAGGCAGATGAAGACAGAATCCAAATTCCAAACAATATAACTTTACTCACAGAATATATAGCACGGATACAGACAGGCAGAAGGTTCTCTCACATAAGCAAACACAACGTAACATAAGACAACGACCGACAAGGACAGACTGAACAGAAGCAAACTAAATACAAGCATGAATAACAAGGTGAAAACAGGTGACACTGATGATGATAACGAGGGACAGGTGGATAATGAGGGAGTGAGTTCAGGTGTGGAGACGAGGACTGTGACAGTTGGCAAATAAATCTTATTTTTCTTGCAAGTTATCTGGAGCTCAACTCAAGTGTCTCTCTCTCTCTCTCTCTCTCTCTCTCTCTCTCTCTCTCTGTGCGCGCATGCGTTGAGTGAGTGAGGTGCGTGGATGGAGAGTGGGTGACGGCGGTGTAAGGTACGAGTGTTTGAAAAACTTTTTCTACCCTTTTCTATCTTTGGTAATTGTTTTTAGTATTTATATTGGGGTTTTAGGGAATATTGGTGAGGAAGGTGGTTAGTTTGGGTGAGTTTGACTCCCGGTCGGTGTACTGGGAGAATGGCAGCTCCTGGTGCGGAACGTTTGGAGGAGGCGTCACGGTGTGAAAATCGATGTTACTGCAAGTATAGAGGAGTGTAGTTTAGCGGTGAGTGCAGTAGTTGGTCATGAGAATGTTTTATCGGCGTCGCGAATGAACAACGCGATTGTTTTGTTTGTTAAGACGATCGAATTGGTGAACTTGTTGGTGGAGAGTGGTGTAGAGATTGGTGGTATTTTTACCTCAGTGCTACCTCTTTCTACGCCGTAGAAAGTTTTCTAACTTTATCCAATGTGCCACCATTCATCAAGAACGAAGTTCTAGTTGGAATGCTCTCGAGGTATGGGAAACTGGTCTCTCCCATTAAGATGATTTTAATTGGAAGTAAGTCATCGTTGTTGAAACATGTGGTGTCTTTCAGGCGTTATGTTCATATGGTACTGAAAGATAACGTTGAGGAACTTGATCTGACTCTAAATTTTCGACATGAAGAATTTAATTATGTGATATATGCTACAACGAATACAATGAGGTGCTTTGGTTGCGGTGAAAATGGTCACCTTATTCGTGGTTGTCCAAAAGTGAGGAAAACGTAAATAAAACTGCATCAACTGTTGCTCCAGGAAGTGTAATTGAAGTGCGAGAGGAAATCGCTACAGTTGAGGAGATACCGGGTCCAAGTAGGGCGTCGGTTGCTCCAAAAATGGTAGAGAAGGTTTCGGAGAGTGTGGAAAATTCAGAAATTGTTGAAAAAGTCAGTGTAGCTGCAGCTGGGGAGGAAGAGGTTACACGTTCCAAGAGGATAGAACAAGCAGTTCGTGATTCAGATGATGGCAGTAACAGTGAAGACGAGGCTATGGTAAATCCAGAAGATGGTGATTCTGTGTTGGGAGATGAAGAATGTTTTTTTAAAATCCCCAAAAAAGGAAGTTGTTGGATGGCCCTGCTGATAAAAAAGCAAAAAGAATAGATGGCATTCACATGAGCCAGACTGACACTGAGAGCGAAAGTGACATTTCTGAATGTAGTGTCACTGCTAGTCTGCCCCAAAGTGGTTTCTCTAGCCGAACATACACTGTTGTGGATATTAATTCATTTTTGAAAATGACAAAAAATGTGAAAAAAGTCAAACTAGAGGAGTATTTTCCTGACATAATACAGTTCATTGAGAAGGTAAAGATTTTTCGAAGTGAAAGTTGTTTCACTAACCAAGAGGTTTACCGTCTTAAGAAAATGATTACGAAATTAAGTAGTCAGTCAGGCGGGCCCAGTGAAAACAGCCAGAATGGGTAAATTTATGCATCTTTTATGGCTTTATTTCTTTTGCTCTCTTTCTTTATCCTTTATGGGGGAAATACATTTTGCTTTCTTGAATGTTAACGGAGCAAGAGATTTTAAGAAGAGAGCTCAAGTATTTGAATTAATGAAATATAAGAAAATTGATGTGTTTGTGCAAGAGACACACAATGATGTATCAAACGCTGTAGAATGGGTAAAAGAATTTGATGGATTAGTGATTTTAAGCCATCATACCTCTTTGAGTGGTGGAGTTGCAGTGCTATTTTCTAAAGATTTTACTCCATATTTCTATAGTGTAGAGGAAAAAATTAAAGGAATGCTGCTGAAGATTAAAGCTGTATTTGAAAATAGTTCTTTTGTTTTTGTCTGTGTATACGCTCCAACATTGGCATTGGAAAGAGTGATATTTTTGAACACTCTGGATGATGTTTTAAATGAGTGTAACAATGATGATTTTTTAATGTTAGAAGGGGATTTTAATTGTACTGAAAATGTCATAGATCGAAATCATGTTGAACCACACATGCAATCCAGAAAGAGGCTAATTCAAATGAAAAAGTCTCATAGCATAATTGATATATGGAGGAATTTCCATGGTATACAGAGACAGTACACTTGGGCTTATGCTCATGATAATCAGTTATCTCTGGCAAGGTTTGATCGATTCTATGGTTTTAAGCATCAATTAAGCATGTTTAGAGAATGTTTAATAAGTCCGGTTTGTTTTTCTGATCACAGTTTGATAAAATGTGTTGTAGCAAAAAGCTTTGTCAAATCAAAAAGTGCTTATTGGCATTTTATCAAGAATTTATTATCTGACACTTTTTTTTAGAGAAGTTTTTAAAGAGTTCTGGACAAATGCGAAAGCTATGAAATCGTCCTTCTTAACATTGCAGCAGTGGTGGGATTTTGTAAAAATACAAATCAAACAATTGTGTCAACAATATACTCACAACGCCACAAGAGACAAAAATAGCTCAATGAGTATGTTAGAAGAAGAGTTGATGAAGCTACAAGAGCTTGCAAAGTCCACAAAAGATGCCACCTATATAGAGCACATAAAAAAGACTAGAATGTACATTTCCAGGAGAAAATGTGAAATGGTGCTTGCAGTGGCAAATCTTGCCACTCGGTTGCTAGGGTGTGGTACATGATTGCATATGAGCCAACAACCATGTCTGTACGATGTTCTGGTGCTGAGATATGGCTTATTCATGTGTTCAGGTGGTTGCTAGGCGGTTGCTAGGGTATTCTGGGTGGTTGCTAGGGCATTGCTAGACGGTTGCTAGGGTATTCTGGGTGGTTGCTTTGGTGTTGCTAGGTGGTTGCTAGGCGGTTGCTAGGGTGTTCTGGTTGGTTGCTAGGCGGTTGCTAGGGTATTCTGGGTTGTTGCTAGGGCGTTGCTAGGCGGTTGCTAGGGTATTCTGGGTGGTTGCTAGGGCGTTGCTAGGTGGTTGCTAAGGTATTCTGAATGGTTGCTAGGTGGTTGCTAGGGTGTTCTGGGTGGTTGCTAGGCGGTTGCTAGGGTGTTTTGGTTGGTTGCTACGTGGTTGCTAGGGTGTTCTGGGTGGTTGCTAGGGCGTTGCTAGGCGGTTGCTAGGGTATTCTGGATGGTTGCTAGGCGGTTGCTAGGGTGTTCTGGGTGGTTGCTAGGCGGTTGCTAGGGTATTCTGGGTGGTTGCTAGGGCGTTGCTAGGTGGTTGTTAAGGTATTATGAATGGTTGCTAGGGTGTTGCTAGGTGGTTGCTAGAGTGTTCTGGGTGGTTGCTAGGCGGTGACTAGGGTGTTCTGGGTGGTTGCTAGGGTATTCTGGATGGTTGCTAGGTGGTTGCTAGGGTGTTCTGGGTGGTTACTAGGGCGTTGCTAGGTGGTTGCTAGGGTATTCTGGGTGGTTGCTAGGCGGTTGCTAGGGTGTTCTGGGTGGTTTCTAGGGCGTTGCTAGGTGGTTGCTAGGGTATTCTGGATGGTTGCTAGGCGGTTGCTAGGGTATTCTGGATGGTTGCTAGGCGGTTGCTAGGGTGTTCTGGGTGGTTGCTAGGGCGTTGCTAGGTGGTTGCTAGGGTATTCTGGGTGGTTGCTAGGCGGTTGCTAGGGTATTCTGGGTGGTTGCTATGGTGTTACTAGGTGGTTGGTAGATGTCACAGATAGTTACTATTGAGTTTATATCATTTTCTTGGCATGATTTAACACTTAGCTAATCAATATTAGCATGTAGCTATTCACTGCTAGCATGTGTAGCATGTAGCAAGTCCTGTTTGCTAGCATGAGTAAAAAGAGCCAACCCCCATCTCTATACGATGTTCTGGTGCTGAGATATAGGTTTTGCAAAATGGTTGCTAGGGTACTCTGTTTGGTTGCTAGGGAGTGGCTTGGCAGCTGCCAATCATGAAGCTCCAAAGTCATTGTGAATGTATAAACCAACCCCCATCTCTATACGATGTTTTGATGCAGAGATATAGGTCTTGCAAAATGGTTGCTAGGGTACTCTGTTTGGTTGCTAGGGAGTGGCTTGGCAGCTGCCAATCATGAAACTCCAAAGGCTGCTTGTCAGTATGAATGATATAAACCAACTCCCATGCCTCTGTGACATTCAGAATGGAAGATATCCCTCTTTGGATTTTGGTTGCTAAGGTGCTTGACAATGGTTGCTAGGGCGTGGCCAGTAAGTGTTGAGGTGATTCAGGATTGGCTGTTTGCTGGCCCGAGTCAAACAAGACCACCCTCATGTTTCTATGACAATTATATCCTGAGATATCCCTTTGATCTCTTTTAATGGAAGTCTATGGAACTTGTTGGTAAGGAGCTCTAAATGGTTGCTAGGGCGTGGCTTGATAGCTTCACAATGATCCTGAGAGACTGATTGGCCGTCTGAGTAAAATGAGCCCGCCCCTTTGTCTCTATGACACTGTGATCCAGAGCTATGTTCAATACAAAATCCCTATGCAATGTGCTATGCAACATAGTAAGTCAACTTTGGGCAGTTCCTGCCCCCCAGGGGTGCAACTTTTACCCCATTGTGAGGTATGTTCTTACAGAGCCTGCCAGCCTCTTCAAATGTGGTAAATTACAAGTTTCTGAGAAATCATTGGTCAGTGCTACGAGTCGTCAAAGTTTGTGGCAATGTTAAGTCTATGGGATTTTTTTTACCCAATGATTTGCCCCTGGGGCGAACACCGTACCCCCCATCGCTAAGAAAAGTCACAGCACACCTCTCCTCAATAATCCGCATAATTTGACGCCTCAATCAGGGGTCTGTGATGTCGGCGTGTATTTTTTAACAGATGATTACTATGGAGTTTTTAAAAGGAGTTTTTATAGAGTTTTTATAGTTATTTAGTATGGCACGAGGCCTGCGGCCTCGTGCCTATCGCCCATGGTTGCTAGGGTGCTGTAACTGGTTGCTATGGTGTGGCTATGAAGATTTTAGGCCATTACTTATTGGCTGCTTGATAAAATAAATCCTCTGAGGGAGAGAGAGAGGGCCTGACAGCAGGGCTGTCAGGCCCTTTTCTGTGGGTGTGTGTGAAAAAGTCGGTTGGGATTTAAATTTTTGAACATTCCGCAATGTTAAGTCAATGGGATTTTTGTGGCCGCTTTTTCGTCCGCTGTGCGAACATCGTACATCCGATCGCTTAGAAAAGTCATAGCAAAACTCCCCTCAATGAGACGGTCGATTTGACGCCTCACTCATGGGTCTGTGACACTACTAACACATTCATTTCAGGGCGGTCCTACACCATTGTAAGTCAATGGGGCAAATTTGGGCAGCTCCTGCCCCCCAGGGGTGCAACTTTTACCCCATTGTGAGGTATGTTCTTACAGAGCCTGTCAGCCTCTTCAAATGTGGCAAATCACAAGCTTCTGCGAAGTCCACGCTCTGAGCTATGACTCATCAAAAATTTTCCCAATGTTAAGTCTATGCGTTTTTTTTGGCCGCTTTTTCGCCCCTGGGGCGAACATCGTACCCCCGATCGCTTATAAAAGTCATAGCACACCATTCCCGAACAGGCCGCACGTTTTGACACCTCATTCATGGGTCTGTGACAAAAACTGCGGGAGGAGTAGCGCGTCAAACTTTGGCCAGAAGAATAAGAATAAGAAAAAAAACTAGAATGTACATTTCCAGAAGAAAATGTGAAATGGTGCTTGCAGTGGCAAAACTCGCCGCTCGGTTGCTAGGGTGTGGTACATGATTGCATACGAGCCAACAAACATGTCTGTACGATGTTCTGGTGCTGAAATATGGCTTCTATATGTTGCAGTATGGTTGCTAGGTATCTTAAAACGGTTGCTAAGGTGTCGTTACACAGTTACCATGATGATATTTACAGACTGGTTTCCCAAACGAAACAAACAAGCACAGCCCCATGTCTATATGATGTTCTGGCTCTGAGATATAGCTCATTCATGTGTTTGTACGGTTGCTAGGGTACTCCAAAATGGTTGCTAAGGCTTGTTCATACAGTTTATGGGGTAATATTTAAAGAGTATTTGCTCATCTGGGTCAAAAAATGCCCAACTCTGTACTTTTACAATGTTTTGTTGCTGAGATATGGCTTGTAAATGTTGTTCAATGGTTGCTAGGGGCCTGTAACTGGTTGCTAGGGCGTGGTTATGAAGTTGATATGTCACTACTCATTGGCTGCTTAATAGGACGAATCAAAAGAGCCCAACCCCAAGCCTCTATGACCTTCTGAGCCAAAGATAGGATTTTATAAATAATGTGCCAATGTTAAGTCTATGGGAGATTTTTCGGCAAATTTTTCGCCCACCAGACGAACATCGTACACCTGATTGCTTACAAAAGTCATAGCACACCTCTCCTCAATAAACCAGTCGATTTGACACCTCATTCATGGGTCTACAACAAAAGATGTGGGAGGAGTTGCGTGCCAAAGTTTTGTCTAGGTGAATAGTAATTACAATACTAGAATGTACATTTCCAGGAGAAAATGTGAAATGGTGCTTGCAGTGGCGAAACTCGCCGCTCGGTTGCTAGGGTGTGGTCCATAATTGCATACGAGCCAACAACCATGTCTGTACGATGTTGTGGAGCTGAAATATGGCTTCTATATGTTGCAATATGGTTTTAGTATCTTCAATGGTTCTAAGGTGTGGTTACACAGTTACCATGATGATATTTACAGACTGGTTTCCCAACCGAAACGAAGAAGCACAGCCCCATGTCTATATGATTTTCTGGTTCTGAGATATAGCTCATTCATGTGTTTGTACGGTTGCTAGGGTACTCCAAATGGTTGCTATGGCTTATTTATACAGTTTATGGGGTAATATTTAAAGAGTATTTGCACATCTGGGTCAAAAAAATGCCCAACTCTGTGTTTTTACAATGTTTTGTTGCTGAGATATGGCTTGTAAATGTTGTTCAATGGTTGCTAGGGGCCTGTAACTGGTTGCTAGGGCGTGGTTATGAAGTTGATATGTCATTACTCATTAGCTGCTTAATAGGACGAATCAAAAGAGCCCAACCCCAAGCCGATATGACCTTCAGAGCCAAAGATATGACTTTACAAATTTTTGCCAATGTTAAGTCTATGGGAGATTTTTCGGCAAATTTTTCGCCCACCAGACGAACATCGTACACCTGATTGCTTACAAAAGTCATAGCACACCTCTCCTCAATAAACCAGTCGATTTGACACCTCATTCATGGGTCTACAACAAAAGATGTGGGAGGAGTTGCGTGCCAAAGTTTTGTCTAGGTGAATAGTAATTACAATACTAGAATGTACATTTCCAGGAGAAAATGTGAAATGGTGCTTGCAGTGGCGAAACTCGCCGCTCGGTTGCTAGGGTGTGGTCCATAATTGCATACGAGCCAACAACCATGTCTGTACGATGTTGTGGAGCTGAAATATGGCTTCTATATGTTGCAATATGGTTTCTAGGTATCTTCAAATGGTTGCTAAGGTGTGGTTACACAGTTACCATGATGATATTTACAGACTGGTTTCCCAACCGAAACGAAGAAGCACAGCCCCATGTCTATATGATTTTCTGGTTCTGAGATATAGCTCATTCATGTGTTTGTACGGTTGCTAGGGTACTCCAAATGGTTGCTATGGCTTATTTATACAGTTTATGGGGTAATATTTAAAGAGTATTTGCACATCTGGGTCAAAAAAATGCCCAACTCTGTGTTTTTACAATGTTTTGTTGCTGAGATATGGCTTGTAAATGTTGTTCAATGGTTGCTAGGGGCCTGTAACTGGTTGCTAGGGCGTGGTTATGAAGTTGATATGTCATTACTCATTAGCTGCTTAATAGGACGAATCAAAAGAGCCCAACCCCAAGCCGATATGACCTTCAGAGCCAAAGATATGACTTTACAAATTTTTGCCAATGTTAAGTCTATGGGAGATTTTTCGGTAAATTTTTCGCCTGCCAGACGAACATCGTACAACTGATCGCTTATAAAAGTCATAGCACACCTCTCCTCAATAAACCGGTCAATTTGACACCTCATTCATGGGTCTACGACAAAAGATGTGGGAGGAGTTGCGTGCCGAAGTTTTGTGTGGGTGAATAGTAATTACAACACTAGAATGTACATTTCCAGGAGAAAATGTGAAAAATGGTGCTTGCAGTGGCAAAACTCGCCGCTCGGTTGCTAGGGTGTGGTACATGATTGCATACGAGCCAACAAACATGTCTGTACGATGTTTGGGCTGAGATATGGCTTATTTCATGTGTTCAGGTGGTTGCTAGGTGGTTGCTAGGGTATTCTAGGTGGTTGTAGGGCATTGCTAGACGGTTTGCTAGGGTATTCTGGGGTGGTTGCTATGGTGTTACTAGGTGGTTGCTAGGTGGTTGCTAGGGTGTTCTGGGTGGTTGCTAGGCGGTTGCTAGGTGGTTGCTAGGGTATTCTGGTTGGTTGCTAGGGCATTGCTAGGTGGTTGCTAATGTATTCTGGATGGTTGCTATAGTGTTTCTAGGCGGTTGCTAGGGTGTTCTGGGTGGTTGCTAGGCGGTTCCTAGGGTATTCTGGGATGTTGCTAGGGCGTTGCTAGGTGGTTGCTAGGGTATTCTGGTGGTTGCTAGGGCGTGCTAGGTGGTTGCTAAGGTATTCTGAATAGGTTGCAGGGTGTTGCTAGGTGGTTGCTAGGGTTGTTCTGGGTGGTTGCTAGGCTGGTTGCTAGCGGTTTAGGTTTCTGGGTGGTCTGACTAGGGGTTGCTAGGGTGCTCTGGGTGGTTTAGCTGGTGCGGGTTGCTAGGTATCGTGGTTGCTAGGTTGTAGTGTTCTGGGTGGTTCGTCGTTGTATTCTGGGTGGTTGCTAGGCGGTTGTTAGGGTATTCTGGATGGATGCGTTGCTAGTGCGGTTGCTAGGGTGTTCTGGGTGGTTACTAGTCGGGTTGCTAGGGTGTTCTGGGTGGTTGCTAGGGCGTTGCTAGGCGGTTGCTAGGGATTGGATGGCTGGGCTGGGTGGTTGCTAGGGTTATTCTGGGTGGTTGATATGGATGTTACTAGGCGGTTGTAGTGGTTACAGATGGTTAATATGGAGTTTGTAGCATTTTCTTGCTATGATTTAACACTTGCTAATCAATTTACATGTAGACTATTCACTGCTAGCATGTGTAACATGTAGCACGTCCTGTTTGCTAGCATGAGTCAAAAGAGCCAACCCCCATCTCTATACGATGTTCTGATTTAGAGATATTGGTCTTGCAAAACGGTTGCTAGGGTACTATGTTTGGTTGCTAGGGAGAGGCTTGGCAGCTGCCTATCATGAAGCTCCAAAGTCAATGTGAATGTATAAACCAACCCCCATCTCTATACGATGTTTACATGTAGAGATATAGGTCTTGCAAAATGGTTGCTAGGGTACTCTGTTTGGTTGCTAGGGAGTGGCTTGGCAGCTGCCAATCATGAAACTCCAAAGGCTGCTTGTCAGTATGAATGATATAAACCAACTCCCATGCCTCTGTGACATTCAGAATGGAAGATATCCCTCTTTGGATTTTGGTTGCTAAGGTGCTCGATAATGGTTGCTAGGGCGTGGCCAGTAAGTGATGAGGTGATTCAGGATTGGCTGTTTGCTGGCCCGAGTCAAACGAGCCCACCCTCATGTTTCTATGACACTTATATCCTGAGATATCCCTTTGATCTCTTTTAATGGAAGTCTATGGAACTTGTTGCTAAGGAGCTCTAAATGGTTGCTAGGGCGTGGCTTGATAGCTTCACAATGATCTTGAGACACTGATTGGCCGTCTGAGTAAAATGAGCCCGCCCCTTTGTCTCTACGACACTGGGATCCAGAGTTATGTTCAATATAAAAGCGGTTTCTATGGTGTAGGACGGCCCATTTCATGGGCCGTCCTACACCATAGTAAGTCTATGGGGCAATTTTGGGCAGCTCCTGCCCCCCAGGGGTGCAACTTTTACCCCATTTTGAGGTATGTTCTTACAGAGCCTGTCAGCCTCTTCAAATGTGGTAAATCACACGCTTCTGCGAAATCCTCGCTCAGAGCTACGAGTCGTCAAACTTTGTCGTAATGTTAAGTCTATGGGATTTTTCGGCAGCTTTTTGCCCCTGGGGCAAACATCGTACCCCCGAACGCTTATAAAAGTCATAGCACACCATTCCCGAATAATCCGCACGATTTGACGCCTCATTCGTGGGTCTGTGACCAAAACTGCGGGACTAGTTACGCGCCAAAAAAGCGGCGGAAGAAGAAGAATAATAATAATAACTAGAATCTACATTTCCAGGAGAAAATGTGAAATGGTGCTTGCAGTGGCAAAAAACACCACCTGGTTGCACATGATTGCATACGGGCCAACAACCATGTCTGTACGATGTTCTGGTGCTGAGATATAGGTCTTGCAAAACGGTTGCTAGGGTACTCTGTTTGGTTGCTAGGGAGTGGCTTGGCAGCTGCCAATCATGAAGCTCCAAAGTCAATGTGGATGTATAAACCAACCCCCACCTCTATACGATGTTCTGATGCAGATATATAGGTCTTGCTAAATGGTTGCTAGGGTACTCTGTTTGGTTGCTATGGAGTGGCCAATCATGAAACTCCAAAGGTTGCTTGTCAGTGTGAATGATATAAACCAACCCCTATCTCTATACGATGTTCTGATGCAGAGATATAGGTCTTGCAAAATGGTTGCTAGGGTACTCTGTTTGGTTGCTAGGGAGTGGCCAATCATTAAACTCCAAAGGCTGCTTGTCAGTGTGAATGATATAAACCAACCCCCATCTCTATACGATGTTCTGATGCAGAGATATAGGTCTTGAAAAATGGTTGCTAGGGTACTCTGTTTGGTTGCTAGGGAGTGGCTAATCATGAAACGCCAAAGGCTGCTTGTCAGTGTGAATGATATAATCCAACCCCCATCTCTATATGATGTTCTGATGCAGAGATATAGATCTTGCAAAATGGTTGCTAGGGTACTCTGTTTGGTTGCTAGGGAGTGTCTTGGCAGCTGCCAATCATTAAACTCCAAAGGCTGCTTGTCAGTGTGAATGATATATACCAACCCCCATCTCTATACGATGTTCTGATGCAGAGATATAGGTCTTGAAAAATGGTTGCTAGGGTACTCTGTTTGGTTGCTAGGGAGTGGCTAATCATGAAACGCCAAAGGCTGCTTGTCAGTGTGAATGATATAATCCAACCCCCATCTCTATATTATGTTCTGATGCAGAGATATAGGTTTTGCAAAATGGTTGCTAGGGTACTCTGTTTGGTTGCTAGGGAGTGTCTTGGCAGCTGCCAATCATTAAACTCCAAAGGCTGCTTGTCAGTATGAATGATATAAACCAACTCCCATGCCTCTGTGACATTCAGAATGGAAGATATCCCTCTTTGGATTTTGGTTGCTAAGGTGCTCGACAATGGTTGCTAGGGAGGGGCTAGGAAGTGTTGAGGTGATTCATGATTGGCCGTTTGCTGCCCCGAGTCAAACGAGACCACCCTTGTGTTTCTATGACACTTATATCCTGAGATATCCCTTTGATCTCTTTTAATGGAGGTCTATGGAACTTGTTGCTAAGGAGCTCTAAATGGTTGCTAGGGCGTGGCTTGATAGCTTCACAATGATCTTGAGACACTGATTGGCCGTCTGAGTAAAATGAGCCCGCCCCTTTGTCTCTACGACACTGTGATCCAGAGTTATGTTCAATATAAAAGCGGTTTCTATGGTGTAGGACGGCCCATTTCATGGGCCGTCCTACACCATAGTAAGTCTATGGGGGCAACTTTGGGCAGCTCCTGCCCCTCAGGGGTGCAACTTTTACCCCACTGCGAGGTATGTTCTTACAGAGCCTGTAAGCCTCTTCAAATGTGGCAAATCACACATTTCTGCGAAATTTGATCTCTGAGCTATGATTCGTCAAAGTTTTTCACCATGTTAAGTCAATGGGGTGGTTTTTTGGGGCAACTTTTGGGCAAACTCTCCTGCCCCCAGGGATTGCAACTTTTCACCACCATTTTAGGGGATGTTCCTTAAAGAGCCTGTCAGCCTCTTCAATGTGGCAAATCACACGTTTCCTGTGAAATTTGATCTCTGAGCTATGATTCGTCAAAGTTTTCCCCATGTTAAGTCTAATGCGTTTTTTGGCGTTTTTCGCCCCTGGCGAACATCGTACCCTGTCGCTTATAAAAGACATAGCACACCATTCCCGAACATGGCCGCAACGTTTTGACACCTCATTCATGGGTCTGTGACAAAAACTGCGGGAGGAGTAGCGCTGTCAAACTTTGGCCAGAAGAAATATAAGAATAATATAAGTATGCACAATACACTAATGTTGCCTTGCTTTCAGCAAGCACCATTAACTAGAATGTACATTTCAGGAGAAAGTGAAATGGTGCTTGCAGTGGCAAAACTCGCCGCTCGCGTTGCTAGGGTTGTGGTATCATGATTGCATACGACCAAACTACAGATGTTCTGGTGCTGAGATATGGCTTATTCATGTGTTCAGGTGGTTGCTAGACGGTTGCTAGGGTATTCTGTGGGTTGCTATGGTGTTGCTAGGCGGTTGCTAGGGTGTTCTGGGTGGTTGCTAGGCGGTTGCTAGGGTGTTCTGGGTGGTTTCTAGGGCGTTGCTAGGCGGTTGCTAGGGTATTCTGGATGGTTGCTAGGCAGTTGCTAGGGTGTTCTGGGTGGTTGCTAGGCGGTTGCTAGGGTATTCTGGGTGGTTGCTAGGGCGTTGCTAGGTGGTTGCTAGGGTATTCTGGGTGGTTGCTAGGCAGTTGCTAGGGTGTTCTGGGTGGTTGCTAGGCGGTTGCTAGGGTATTCTGGGTGGTTGCTAGGGCGTTGCTAGGCGGTTGCTAGCGTATTCTGGATGGTTGCTAGGCGGTTGCTAGGGTGTTCTGGGTGGTTGCTAGGCGGTTGCTAGGGTATTCTGTGTGGTTGCTAGGGCGTTGCTAGGGTATTCTGGGTGGTTGCTAGGCGGTTGCTAGGGTGTTCTGGGTGGTTGCTATGGTGTTACTAGGTGGTTGGTAGATGTCACAGATGGTTACTATGGAGTTTATATCATTTTCTTGGCATGATTTAACACTTAGCTAATCAATATTAGCATGTAGCTATTCACTGCTAGCATGTGTAGCATGTAGCAAGTCCTGTTTGCTAGCATTAGTAAAAAGAGCCAACCCCCATCTCTATACGATGTTCTGATGCAGAGATATTGGTCTTGCAAAACGGTTGCTAGGGTACTATATTTGGTTGCTAGGGAGTGGCTTGGCAGCTGCCAATCATGAAGCTTCAAAGTCAATGTGAATGTATAAACCAACCCCCATCTCTATACGATGTTTACATGTAGAGATATAGGTCTTGCAAAATGGTTGCTAGGGTACTCTGTTTGGTTGCTAGGGAGTGGCTTGGCAGCTGCCAATCATGAAACTCCAAAGGCTGCTTGTCAGTATGAATGATATAAACCAACTCCCATGCCTCTGTGACATTCAGAATGGAAGATATCCCTCTTTGGATTTTGGTTGCTAAGGTGCTCGATAATGGTTGCTAGGGCGTGGCCAGTAAGTGATGAGGTGATTCAAGATTGGCTGTTTGCTGGCCCGAGTCAAACGAGCCCACCCTCATGTTTCTATGACACTTATATCCTGAGATATCCCTTTGATCTCTTTTAATGGAAGTCTATGGAACTTGTTGCTAAGGAGCTCTAAATGGTTGCTAGGGCGTGGCTTGATAGCTTCACAATGATCTTGAGACACTGATTGGCCGTCTGAGTAAAATGAGCCCGCCCCTTTGTCTCTACGACACTGTGATCCAGAGTTATGTTCAATATAAAAGCGGTTTCTATGGTGTAGGACGGCCCATTTCATGGGCCGTCCTACACCATAGTAAGTCAATGGGGCAACTTTGGGCCGCTCCTGCCCCCCAGGGGTGCAACTTTTACCCCATTGTGTGGTTTGTTCTTACAGAGCCTGTCAGCCTCTTCAAATGTGGCAAATCACACGCTTCTGGGAAATCTGAATTCTGAGCTAAGAGTCATAACATTTTTCACAATGTTAAGTCAATGGGGGTTTGGGGCAACTTTGGGCAGCTCCTGCCCCCCAGGGGTGCAACTTTTACCCCATTTATAGGTATGTTCTTACAGACCCTGTCAGCCTCTTCAAATGTGGCAAATCACACGTTTCTGCGAAATCCTCGATCTGAGCTACGAGTCTTCAAAGTTCACCATGTTAAGTCTATGGGGCAACTTTGGGCAATTCCTGCCCCTCAGGGGTGCAACTTTTACCCCATTTTGAGGTATGTTCTTACAGAGCCTGTCAGCCTCTTCAAATGTGGTAAATCACACGCTTCTGCGAAATCCTCGCTCAGAGCTACGAGTCGTCAAACTTTGTCGTAATGTTAAGTCTATGGGATTTTTCGGCAGCTTTTTTGCCCCTGGGGCAAACATCGTACCCCCGAACGCTTATAAAAGTCATAGCACACCATTCCCGAATAATCCGCACGATTTGACGCCTCATTCGTGGGTCTGTGACCAAAACTGCGGGACTAGTTACGCGCCAAAAAAGCGGCGGAAGAAGAAGAATAATAATAATAATATATAAGTATGAGCAATAACACTAATGTTGCTTTGCCATAGGCAAGCACCATTAACTAGAATGTACATTTCCAGGAGAAAATGTGAAATGGTGCTTGCAGTGGCAAAACTCGCCACTCGGTTGCTAGGGTGTGGTACATGATTGCATATGAGCCAACAACCATGTCTGTACGATGTTCTGGTGCTGAGATAAGGCTTATTCATGTGTTCAGGTGGTTGCTAGGCGGTTGCTAGGGTATTCTGGGTGGTTGCTAAGGCATTGCTAGACGGTTGCTAGGGTATTCTGGGTGGTTGCTATATTGTTGCTAGGTGGTTGCTAGGCGGTTGCTAGGGTGTTCTGGTTGGTTGCTAGGCGGTTGCTAGGGTATTCTGGGTGGTTGCTAGGGCGTTGCTAGGTGGTTGCTACGGTATTCTGAATGGTTGCTAGGCGGTTGCTAGGGTGTTCTGGTTGGTTGCTAGGCGGTTGCTAGGGTGTTCTGGGTGGTTGCTAGGGCGTTGCTAGGCGGTTGCTAGGGTATTCTGGATGGTTGCTAGGCGGTTGCTATGGTGTTCTGGATGGTTGCCAGGCGGTTGCTAGGGAGTTCTGGGTGGTTGCTAGGGCGTTGCTAGGTGGTTGCTAGAGTGTTCTGGGTGGTTGCTAGGCGGTTACTAGGGTGTTCTGGGTGGTTGCTAGGGCGTAGCTAGGCGGTTGCTAGGGTATTCTGGATGGTTGCTAGGCTGTTGCTAGGGTGTTATGGGTGGTTACTAGGGTGTTGCTAGGCGGTTGCTAGGGTATTCTGGGTGGTTGCTAGGTGGTTGCTAGGGTATTCTGGGTAGTTGCTAGGCGGTTGCTAGGGTGTTCTGGGTGGTTGCTAGGGCGTTGCTAGGCAGTTGCTAGGGTATTCTGGGTGGTTGCTAGGGCGTTGCTAGGTGGTTGCTAGGGTATTCTGGATGGTTGCTAGGCGGTTGCTAGGGTATTCTGGATGGTTGCTAGGCGGTTGCTAGGGTCTTCTTGGTGGTTGCTAGGGCGTTGCTAGGCGGTTGCTAGGGTATTCTGGGTGGTTGCTAGGGCGTTGCTAGGCGGTTGCTAGGGTGTTCTGGGTGGTTGCTAGGTGGTTGCTAGGGTATTCTGGGTGGTTGCTAGGTGGTTGCTAGGGTATTCTAGGTGGTTGCTAGGCGGTTGCTAGGGTATTCTGGGTGGTTGCTAGGCGGTTGCTAGGGTGTTCTGGGTGGTTGCTAGGGCGTTGCTAAGCGGTTGCTAGGGTATTCTGGATGGTTGCTAGGCGGTTGCTAGGGTATTCTGGATGGTTGCCAGGCGGTTGCTAGGGTGTTCTGGGTGGTTGCTAGGGCGTTGCTAGGCGGTTGCTAGGGTATTCTGGGTGGTTGCTAGGCGGTTGCTAGGCTATTCTTGGTAGTTGCTATGGTGTTACTAGGTGGTTGGTAGATGTCACAGATGGTTACTATGGAGTTTGTAGCATTTTCTTGGCATGATTTAACACTTAGCTAATCAATATTAGCATGTAGCTATTCACTGCTAGCATGTGTAGCATGTAGCAAGGCCTGTTTGCTAGCATGAGTAAAAAGAGCCAACCCCCATCTCTATACGATGTTTTGATGCAGAGATATTGGTCTTGCAAAACGGTTGCTAGGGTACTATGTTTGGTTGCTAGGGAGTGGCTTGGCAGCTGCCAATCATGAAGCTCCAAAGTCAATATGAATGTATAAACCAACCCCTATCTCTATACGATGTTTACATGTAGAGATATAGGTCTTGCAAAATGGTTGCTAGGGTACTCTGTTTGGTTGCTAGGGAGTGGCTTGGCAGCTGCCAATCATGAAACTCCAAAGGCTGCTTGTCAGTATGAATGATATAAACCAACTCCCATGCCTCTGTGACATTCAGAATGGAAGATATCCCTCTTTGGATTTTGGTTGCTAAGGTGCTCGATAATGGTTGCTAGGGCGTGGCCAGTAAGTGTTGAGGTGATTCAGGATTGGCTGTTTGCTGGCCCGAGTCAAACGAGCCCACCCTCATGTTTCTATGACACTTATATCCTGAGATATCCCTTTGATCTCTTTTAATGGAAGTCTATGGAACTTGTTGCTAAGGAGCTCTAAATAGTTGCTAGGGCGTGGCTTGATATCTTCACAATGATCTTGAGACACTGATTGGCCGTCTGAGTAAAATGAGCCCGCCCCTTTGTCTCTACGACACTGGGATCCAGAGTTATGTTCAATATAAAAGCGGTTTCTATGGTGTAGGACGGCCCATTTCATGGGCCGTCCTACACCATAGTAAGTCTATGGGGGCAACTTTGGGCAGCTCCTGCCCCTCAGGGGTGCAACTTTTACCCCACTGTGAGGTATGTTCTTACAGAGCCTGTAAGCCTCTTCAAATGTGGCAAATCACACATTTCTGCGAAATTTGATCTCTGAGCTATGATTCGTCAAAGTTTTTCACCATGTTAAGTCAATGGGGTTTTTTGGGCAACTTTGGGCAGCTCCTGCCCCCCAGGGGTGCAACTTTTACCCCATTTAGGGGTATGTTCTTAAAGAGCCTGTCAGCCCTCTTCAAATGTGGCAAATCACACGTTTCTGTGAAATTTGATCTCTGAGCTATGATTCGTCAAAGTTTTTCCCCATGTTAAGTCTATGCGTTTTTTTTGGGCCGTTTTTTGCCCCTGGGGCGAACATCGTACCCCCGATCGCTTATAAAAGTCATAGCACACCATTCCCGAACAGGCCGCACGTTTTGACACCTCATTCATGGGTCTGTGACAAAAACTGCGGGAGGAGTTACGCGCCGAAAAAAAAGTGAAGAAGAAGAAGAAGAATAATAAGTATGCACAATAACAGTAATGTTGCTTTGCCATAGGCAAGCACCATTAACTAGAATGTACATTTCCAGGAGAAAATGTGAAATGGTGCTTGCAGTGGCAAAACTCGCCACTTCGGTTGCTAGGGTGTGGTACATGATTGCATATGAGCCAACAACCATGTCTGTACGATGTTCTGGTGCTGAGATAAGGCTTATTCATGTGTTCAGGTGGTTGCTAGGCGGTTGCTAGGGTATTCTGGGTGGTTGCTAAGGCATTGCTAGACGGTTGCTAGGGTATTCTGGGTGGTTGCTATATTGTTGCTAGGTGGTTTGCTAGGCGGTTGCTAGGGTGTTCTGGTTGGTTGCTAGGCGGTTGCTAGGGTATTCTGGGTGGTTGCTAGGGCGTTGCTAGGTGGTTGCTACGGTATTCTGAATGGTTGCTAGGCGGTTGCTAGGGTGTTCTGGTTGGTTGCTAGGCGGTTGCTAGGGTGTTCTGGGTGGTTGCTAGGGCGTTGCTAGGCGGTTGCTAGGGTATTCTGGATGGTTGCTAGGCGGTTGCTATGGTGTTCTGGATGGTTGCCAGGCGGTTGCTAGGAGTTCTGGGTGGTTGCTAGGGCGTTGCTAGGTGGTTGCTAGAGTGTTTCTGGGTGGTTGCTAGGCGGTTACTAGGGTGTTCTGGTGGTTGCTAGGGCGTAGCTAGGCGGTTGCTAGGGTATTCTGGATGGTTGCTAGGCTGTTGCTAGGGTTTATGGGTGGTTACTAGGGTGTTGCTAGGCGGTTGCTAGGGTATTCTGGGTGGTTGCTAGGTGGTTGCTAGGGTATTCTGGGTAGTTGCTAGGCGGTTGCTAGGGTGTTCTGGGTGGTTGCTAGGGCGTTGCTAGGCAGTTGCTAGGGTATTCTGGGTGGTTGCTAGGGCGTTGCTAGGTGGTTGCTAGGGTATTCTGGATGGTTGCTAGGCGGTTGCTAGGGTATTCTGGATGGTTGCTAGGCGGTTGCTAGGGTCTTCTTGGTGGTTGCTAGGGCGTTGCTAGGCGGTTGCTAGGGTATTCTGGGTGGTTGCTAGGGCGTTGCTAGGCGGTTGCTAGGGTGTTCTGGGTGGTTGCTAGGTGGTTGCTAGGTATTCTGGTGGTTGCTAGGTGGTTGCTAGGGTATTCTAGGTGGTTGCTAGGCGGTTGCTAGGGTATTCTGGGTGGTTGCTAGGCGGTTGCTAGGGTGTTCTGGGTGGTTGCTAGGGCGTTGCTAAGCGGTTGCTAGGGTATTCTGGATGGTTGCTAGGCGGTTGCTAGGGTATTCTGGATGGTTGCCAGGCGGTTGCTAGGTGTTCTGGGTGGTTGCTAGGGCGTTGCTAGGCGGTTGCTAGGGTATTCTGGGTGGTTGCTAGGCGGTTGCTAGGCTATTCTTGGTAGTTGCTATGGTGTTACTAGGTGGTTGGTAGATGTCACAGATGGTTACTATGGAGTTTGTAGCATTTTCTTGGCATGATTTAACACTTAGCTAATCAATATTAGCATGTAGCTATTCACTGCTAGCATGTGTAGCATGTAGCAAGTCCTGTTTGCTAGCATGAGTCAAAAGAGCCAACCCCCATCTCTATACGATGTTCTGATTTAGAGATATTGGTCTTGCAAAACGGTTGCTAGGGTACTATGTTTGGTTGCTAGGGAGTGGCTTGGCAGCTGCCAATCATGAAGCTCCAAAGACAATGTGAATGTATAAACCAACCCCCATCTCTATACGATGTTTACATGTAGAGATATAGGTCTTGCAAAATGGTTGCTAGGGTACTCTGTTTGGTTGCTAGGGAGTGGCTTGACAGCTGCCAATCATGAAACTCCAAAGGCTGCTTGTCAGTATGAATGATATAAACCAACTCCCATGCCTCTGTGACATTCAGAATGGAAGATATCCCTCTTTGGATTTTGGTTGCTAAGGTGCTCGATAATGGTTGCTAGGGCGTGGCCAGTAAGTGTTGAGGTGATTCAGGATTGGCTGTTTGCTGGCCTGAGTCAAACGAGCCCACCCTCATGTTTCTATGACACTTATATCCTGAGATATCCCTTTGATCTCTTTTAATGGAGGTCTATGGAACTTGTTGCTAAGGAGCTCTAAATGGTTGCTAGGGCGTGGCTTGATAGCTTCACAATGATCTTGAGACACTGATTGGCCGTCTGAGTAAAATGAGCCGCCCCTTTGTCTCTACGACACTGTGATCCAGAGTTATGTTCAAAACAAAATCCCTATGCAATGTGTAGGACTACACCATAGTAAGTCAATGGGGCAACTTTGGGCAGCTCCTGCCCCCCAGGGGTGCAACTTTTACCCCATTGTGAGGTATGTTCTTACAGAGCCTGCCAGCCTCTTCAAATGTGGTAAATTACAAGTTTCTGTGAAATCATCGGTCAGTGCTACGAGTCGTCAAAGTTTGTGGCAATGTTAAGTCTATGGGATTTTTTTTACCCAATGATTTGCCCCTGGGGCGAAACCCGTACCCCCATCGCTAAGAAAAGTCACAGCACACCTCTCCTCAATAATCCGCACAATTTGACGCCTCAATCAGGGGTCTGTGATGTCGGCGTGTATTTTTTAACAGATGATTACTATGGAGTTTTTAAAAGGAGTTTTTATACAGTTTTTATAGAGTTGTTTAGTATGGCACGAGGCCTGCGGCCTCGTGCCTATCGCCCACGGTTGCTAGGGTGCTGTAACTGGTTGCTATGGTGTGGCTTTGAAGATTTTAGGCCATTACTTATTGGCTGCTTGATAAAATAAATCCTCTGAGGGAGAGAGAGAGGGCCTGACAGCAGGGCTGTCAGGCCCTTTCTGTGGGTGTGTGTGAAAAAGTCGGTTTGGATTTAAATTTTTGAACATTCCGCAATGTTAAGTCTATGGGACTTTTTTGGCCGATTTTTTGTCCGCTGTGCGAACATCGTACACCTGATCGCTTAGAAAAGTCATAGCAAAACTCTCCTCAATGAGACGGTCGATTTGACGCCTCACTCATGGGTCTGTGACACTACTAACACATTCATTTCAGGGCCGTCCTACACCATTGTAAGTCAATGGGGCAACTTTGGGCAGCTCCTGCCCCCCAGGGGTGCAACTTTTACCCCATTGTGAGGTATGTTCTTAAAGAGCCCGTTGTCCTCTTCAAATGTGGTGACCCACATGTTTCTGCGATATTCTCGCTCAGAGCTACGAGTGTTCAAAGTTTGCTGCAATGTTAAGTCAATGGGATTTTTTGGCCGCTTTTTTGCCCCTGGGGCAAACACCGTACCCCCGATCGCTTAGAAAAGTCATAGCACACCATTCCCGAATAAGCTGCACGTTTTGACACCTCATTCATGGGTCTGTGACAAAAGCTGCGGGAGGAGTTACGCGCCGAAATTTGTGTGGAAGAATAATAATAATAAGTATGTGAGATAACAATACTGTTGCTTTGCCATAGGCAAGCACCATTAACTAGAATGTACATTTCCAGGAGAAAATGTGAAATGGTGCTTGCAGTGGCAAAACTCGCCGCTCGGTTGCTAGGGTGTGGTACATAATTGCATACGAGCCAACAACCATGTCTGTACGATGTTGTGGAGCTGAAATATGGCTTCTATATGTTGCAATATGGTTGCTAGGTATCTTCAAATGGTTGCTAAGGTGTGGTTACATGTTATCATGATGATATTTACAGACTGGTTTCCCAAACGAAATGAAGAAGCACAGCCCCATGTCTATATGATTTTCTGGTTCTGAGATATAGCTCATTCATGTGTTTGTACGGTTGCTAGGGTACTCCAAATGGTTGCTAAGTCTTATTTATACAGTTTATGGGGTAATATTTAAAGAGTATTTGCACATCTTGGTCAAAAAAATGCCCAACTCTGTGTTTTTACAATGTTTTGTTGCTGAGATATGGCTTGTAAATGTTGTTCAATGGTTGCTAGGGGCCTGTAACTGGTTGCTAGGGCGTAGTTATGAAGTTGATATGTCATTACTCATTAGCTGCTTAATAGGACGAATCAAAAGAGCCCAACCCCAAGCCGATATGACCTTCTGAGCCAAAGATATGACTTTACAAATTTTTGCCAATGTTAAGTCTATGGGAGATTTTTCGGTAAATTTTTCGCCTGCCAGACGAACATCGTACAACTGATCGCTTATAAAAGTCATAGCACACCTCTCCTCAATAAACCGGTCAATTTGACACCTCATTCATGGGTCTACGACAAAAGATGTGGGAGGAGTTGCGTGCCGAAGTTTTGTCTGGGTGAATAGTAATTACAACACTAGAATGTACATTTCCAGAAGAAAATGTGAAATGGTGCTTGCAGTGGCAAAACTCGCCGCTCGGTTGCCTAGGGTGTGGTAAATGATTTCATACGAGCCAACAAACATGTCTTTACGATGTTCTGGTGCTGAGATATGGCTTATTCATGTGTTCAGGTGGTTGCTAGGCAGTTGCTAGGGCATTCTGGGTGGTTGCTAGGGCATTGCTAGATGGTTGCTAGGGTATTCTGGGTGGTTGCTATGGTGTTGCTAGGTGGTTGCTAGGGTGTTCTGGGTGGTTGCTAGGGCATTGCTAGGTGGTTGCTAATGTATTCTGGATGGTTGCTATAGTGTTTCTAGGCGGTTGCTAGGTTGTTCTGGGTGGTTGCTAGGCGGTTGCTAGGGTATTCTGGGTTGTTGCTAGGGCGTTGCTAGGCGGTTGCTAGGGTATTCTGGGTGGTTGCTAGGGCGTTGCTAGGTGGTTGCTAAGGTATTCTGAATGGTTGCTAGGGTGTTGCTAGGTGGTTGCTAGAGTGTTCTTAGTGGTTGCTAGGCGGTTACTAGGATGTTATGGGTAGTTGCTAGGGCGTTGCTAGGTGGTTGCTAGGGTATTTTGGATGGTTGCTAGGCGGTTGATAGGGTGTTCTGCGTGGTTACTAGGCGGTTGCTAGGGTATTCTGGGTGGTTGCTAGGGCGTTGCTAGGCGGTTGCTAGGGTATTCTGGGTGGTTGCTAGGCGGTTGCTAGGGTATTCTGGGTGGTTGCTATGGTGTTACTAGGTGGTTGGTAGTTGTCACAGATGGTTACTATGGAGTTTGTAGCATTTTCTTGGCATGATTTAACACTTAGCTAATCAATATTAGCATGTAGCTATTCACTGCTAGCATGTGTAGCATGTAGCAAGTCCTGTTTGCTAGCATGAGTAAAAAGAGCCAACCCCCATCTCTATACGATGTTTTGATGCAGAGATATAGGTCTTGCAAAACGGTTGCTAGGGTACTCTGTTTGGTTGCTAGGGAGTAGCTTAGCAGCTGCCAATCATGAAGCTCCAAAGTCAATGTGAATGTATAAACCAACCCCCATCTCTATAAGATGTTTTGATGCAGAGATGTAGGTCTTGCAAAATGGTTGCTAGGGTACCCTGATTGGTTGCTATGGAGTTGATTGGCAGCTGCCAGTGTTGAATCTCTAAAGGCTTCTTTTCACTATGAATAATATAAACCAACTCCCATTTCTCTGTGACATTCAGAATGGAAGATATCCCTCTATAGAATTTGGTTGCTAAGCAACTCGACGATGGTTGCTAGGGAGGGGCTAGGAAGTGTTGAGTGATTCATGATTGGCTGTTCGCTGCCCCGAGTCAAACGAGACCACCCTCGTGTTTCTATGACACTTCTATCCGGAGATATCCTTTTGATCTCTTTCAATGGAAGTCTATAGAACTTGTTGCTAACGTGCTCTAAATGGCTGCTAGGGCGTGGCTTAATAACTTCACAATGATCCTGACAGACTGATTGGTCGTCTGAGTAAAATGAGCCAGTCCCCTTGTCTCTATGACACTGTGATCCAGAGCTATGTTCAATACAAAATCCCTATGCAGTAAATCAATGGGGCAACTTTGGGCAGCTCCTGCCCCCAGGGGTGCAACTTTTACCCCATTGTGAGGTATGTTCTTACAGAGCCTGCCAGCCTCTTCAAATGTGGTAAATTACAAGTTTCTGAGAAGTCATTGGTCAGTGCTACGAGTCGTCAAAGTTTGTGGCAATGTTAAGTCTATGGGATTTTTTTTACCCAATGATTTGCCCCTGGGGCAAACACCGTACCCCCCATCGCTAAGAAAAGTCACAGCACACCTCTCCTCAATAATCCGCACAATTTGACGCCTCAATCAGGGGTCTGTGATGTCGGCGTGTATTTTTTAACAGATGATTACTATGGAGTTTTTAAAAGGAGTTTTTATGGAGTTTTTATAGAGTTATTTAGTATGGCACGAGGCCTGCGGCCTCGTGCCTATCGCCCACGGTTGCTAGGGTGCTGTAACTGGTTGCTATGGTGTGGCTATGAAGATTTTAGGCCATTACTTATTGGCTGCTTGATAAAATAAATCCTCTGAGGGAGAGAGCGAGGGCCTGACAGCAGGGCTGTCAGGCCCTTTTCTGTGGGTGTGTGTGAAAATGGCAGTTGGGATTTGAATTTTTGAAAGTTCCGCAATGTTAAGTCAATGGGATTTTTTTGGCCGCTTTTTCGTCCGCTGTGCGAACATCGTACACTCGATCGCTTAGAAAAGTCATAGCACACCATTCCCGAACAGGCCGCACGTTTTGACACCTCATTCATGGGTCTGTGACAAAAACTGCGGGACGAGTTGCGCGTCAAACTTTGGCCAGAAGAACTATAATAATAAGAAGAATAATAAGTATGCACAATAACACTAATGTTGCCTTGCTTTCAGCAAGCACCATTAACTAGAATGTACATTTCCAGGAGAAAATGTGAAATGGTGCTTGCAGTGGCAAAACTCGCCGCTCGGTTGCTAGGGTGTGGTACATAATTTCATACGAGCCAACAACCATGTCTGTACGATGTTGTGGAGCTGAAATATGGCTTCTATATGTTGCAATATGGTTGCTAGGTATCTTCAAATGGTTGCTAAGGTGTGGTTACATGTTATCATGATGATATTTACAGACTGGTTTCCCAAACGAAATGAAGAAGCACAGCCCCATGTCTATATGATTTTCTGGTTCTGAGATATAGCTCATTCATGTGTTTGTACGGTTGCTAGGGTACTCCAAATGGTTGCTAAGTCTTATTTATACAGTTTATGGGGTAATATTTAAAGAGTATTTGCACATCTTGGTCAAAAAAATGCCCAACTCTGTGTTTTTACAATGTTTTGTTGCTGAGATATGGCTTGTAAATGTTGTTCAATGGTTGCTAGGGGCCTGTAACTGGTTGCTAGGGCGTAGTTATGAAGTTGATATGTCATTACTCATTAGCTGCTTAATAGGACGAATCAAAAGAGCCCAACCCCAAGCCGATATGACCTTCTGAGCCAAAGATATGACTTTACAAATTTTTGCCAATGTTAAGTCTATGGGAGATTTTTCGGTAAATTTTTCGCCTGCCAGACGAACATCGTACAACTGATCGCTTATAAAAGTCATAGCACACCTCTCCTCAATAAACCGGTCAATTTGACACCTCATTCATGGGTCTACGACAAAAGATGTGGGAGGAGTTGCGTGCCGAAGTTTTGTCTGGGTGAATAGTAATTACAACACTAGAATGTACATTTCCAGGAGAAAATGTGAAATGGTGCTTGCAGTGGCAAAACTCGCCGCTCGGTTGCTAGGGTGTGGTACATGATTGCATACGAGCCAACAAACATGTCTGTACGATGTTCTGTTGCTGAGATATGGCTTATTCATGTGTTCAGGTGGTTGCTAGGTGGTTGCTAGGGTATTCTAGGTGGTTGCTAGGGCATTGCTAGACGGTTGCTAGGGTATTCTGGGTGGTTGCTATGGTGTTACTAGGTGGTTGCTAGGGTGTTCTGGGTGGTTGCTAGGTGGTTGCTAGGCGGTTGCTAGGGTATTCTGGGTGGTTGCTAGGGCATTGCTAGGTGGTTGCTAATGTATTCTGGATGGTTGCTATAGTGTTTCTAGGCGGTTGCTAGGGTGTTCTGGGTGGTTGCTAGGCGGTTGCTAGGGTATTCTGGGATGTTGCTAGGGCGTTGTTAGGTGGTTGCTAGGGTATTCTGGGTGGTTGCTAGGGCGTTGCTAGGCGGTTGCTAGGGTATTCTGGGTGGTTGCTAGGGCGTTGCTAGGTGGTTGCTAAGGTATTCTGAATGGTTGCTAGGGTGTTGCTAGGGTGTTGCTAGGTGGTTGCTAGGGTGTTCTGGGTGGTTGCTAGGTGGTTGCTAGGGTTTTTTGGTTGGTCGCTAGGCGGTTGCTAGGGTGTTCTGGGTGGTTGCTAGGGCGTTGCTAGGCGGTTGCTAGGGTATTCTGGGTGGTTGCTAGGCGGTTGCTAGGGTGTTCTGGGTGGTTGCTAGGGCGTTGCTAGGCGGTTGCTAAGGTATTCTTTATGGTTGCTAGGCGGTTGCTAGGGTATTCTGGATGGTTGCTAGGCGGTTGCTAGGGTGTTCTGGGTGGTTGCTAGGGCATTGCTAGGCGGTTGCTAGGGTATTCTGGGTGGTTGCTAGGGCTTTGCTAGGCGGTTGCTAGGGTGTTCTGGGTGGTTGCTAGGTGGTTACTAGGGTATTCTGGGTGGTTGCTATGGGGTTGCTAGGTGGTCGCTAGGGTATTCTGGGTGGTTACTAGGGCGTTGCTAGGCGGTTGCTAGGGTATTCTGGGTGGTTGCTAGGGCGTTGCTAGGGTGTTCTGGGTGGTTGCTAGGGCGTTGCTAGGCGGTTGCTAAGGTATTCTGGATGGTTGCTAGGCGTTTGCTAGGGTATTCTGGGTGGTTGCTAGGGCGTTGCTAGGCGGTTGCTAGGGTATTCTGGGTGGTTGCTAGGCGGTTGCTAGGGTATTCTGGGTGGTTGCTATGGTGTTACTAGGTGGTTGGTAGATGTCACAGATGGTTACTATGGAGTTTGTAGCATTTTCTTGGCATGATTTAACACTTAGCTAATCAATATTAGCATGTAGCTATTCACTGCTAGCATGTGTAGCATGTAGCAAGTCCTGTTTGCTAGCATGAGTCAAAAGAGCCAACCCCCATCTCTATACGATGTTCTGATGCAGAGATATTGGTCTTGCAAAACGGTTGCTAGGGTAGTATGTTTTGTTGCTAGGGAGTGGCTTGGCAGCTGCCAATCATGAAGCTCCAAAGTCAATGTGAATGTATAAACCAACCCCCATCTCTATACGATGTCTACATGTAGAGATATAGGTCTTGCAAAATCGTTGCTAGGGTACTCTGTTTGGTTGCTAGGGAGCGGCGTGGCAGCTGCCAATCATGAAACTCCAAAGGCTGCTTGTCAGTATGAATGATATAAACCAACTCCCATGCCTCTGTGACATTCAGAATGGAAGATATCCCTCTTTGGATTTTGGTTGCTAAGGTGCTCGATAATGGTTGCTAGGGCGTGGCCAGTAAGTGTTGAGGTGTTTCAGGATTGGCTGTTTGCTGGCCCGAGTCAAACGAGCCCACCCTCATGTTTCTATGACACTTATATCCTGAGATATCCCTTTGATCTCTTTTAATGGAAGTCTATGGAACTTGTTGCTAAGGAGCTCTAAATGGTTGCTAGGGCGTGGCTTGATAGCTTCACAATGATCTTGAGACACTGATTGGCCGTCTGAGTAAAATGAGCCCGCCCCTTTGTCTCTACGACACTGGGATCCAGAGTTATGTTCAATATAAAAGCGGTTTCTATGGTGTAGGACGGCCCATTTCATGGGCCGTCCTACACCATAGTAAGTCAATGGGGCAACTTTGGGCCGCTCCTGCCCCCCAGGGGTGCAACTTTTACCCCATTGTGTGGTATGTTCTTACAGAGCCTATCAGCCTCTTCAAATGTGGTAAATTACACGTTTCTGCGACATCCTCGTTCCGAGCTACGACGCGTCAAAGTTTGTCGCAATGTTACGTCTATGGGATTTTTCGGCCGCTTTTTCGCCCCTGGGGCGAACATCGTACCCCCGATCGCTTATAAAAGTCATAGCACACCATTCCGAATAATCCGCACGATTTGACGCCTCTTTCGTGGGTCTGTGACCAAAACTGCGGGACGAGTTACGCGCCGAAAATGCGGCGGAATAAGAAGAATAAGAATAAGAATAATAAGTATGCACAATAACACTAATGTTGCTTTGCCATAGGCAAGCACCATTAACTAGAATGTACATTTCCAGGAGAAAATGTGAAATGGTGCTTGCAGTGGCAAAACTCGACGCTCGGTTGCTAGGGTGTGGTACATGATTGCATACGAGCCAACAAACATGTCTGTACGATGTTCTGGTGCTGAGATATGGCTTATTCATGTGTCCAGGTGGTTGCTAGGTGGTTGATAGGGTATTCTGGGTGGTTGCTAGGGCATTGCTAGATGGTTGCTAGGCGGTTGCTAGGGTATTCTGGGTTGTTGCTAGGGCGTTGCTAGGCGGTTGCTAGGGTATTCTGGGTGGTTGCTAGGGCGTTGCTAGGTGGTTGATAGGGTGTTCTGGGTGGTTGCTAGGCGGTTGCTAGAGTGTTCTGGGTGGTTGCTAGGGCGTTGCTAGGGTATTCTGGATGGTTGCTAGGTGGTTGCTAGGGTGTTCTGGGTGGTTACTAGGGCGTTGCTAGGCGGTTGCTAGGGTATTCTGGGTGGTTGCTAGGCGGTTGCTAGGGTGTTCTGGGTGGTTGCTAGGGTGTTGCTAGGCGGTTGCTAGGGTATTCTGGATGGTTGTAGGGCGGTTGCTAGGGTATTCTGGGTGGTTGCTAGGTGGTTGCTAGGGCGTTGCTAGGCGGTTGCTAGGGTATTCTGGGTGGTTGCTAGGCGGTTGCTAGGGTATTCTGGGTGGTTGCTATGGTGTTACTAGGTGGTTGGTAGATGTCACAGACGGTTACTATGGAGTTTGTAGCATTTTCTTGGCATGATTTAACACTTAGCTAATCAATATTAGCATGTAGCTATTCACTGCTAGCATGTGTAGCATGTAGCAAGTCCTGTTCCTGTTTGCTAGCATGAGTCAAAAGAGCCAACCCCCATCTCTATACGATGTTCTGATGCAGAGATATTGGTCTTGCAATACGGTTGCTAGGGTACTATGTTTGGTTGTTAGGGAGTGGCTTGGCAGCTGCCAATCTTGAAGCTCCAAAGTCAATGTGAATGTATAAACCAACCCCCATCTCTATACGATGTTTACATGTAGAGATATAGATCTTGCAAAATGGTTGCTAGGGTACTCTGTTTGGTTGCTAGGGAGTGGCTTGGCAGCTGCCAATCATGAAACTCCAAAGGCTGCTTTTCAGTATGAATGATATAAACCAACTCCCATGCCTCTGTGACATTCAGAATGGAAGATATCCTTCTTTGGATTTTGGTTGCTAAGGTGCTCGATAATGGTTGCTAGGGCGTGGCCAGTAAGTGTTGAGGTGATTCAGGATTGGCTGTTTGCTGGCCCGAGTCAAACGAGCCCACCCTCATGTTTCTATGACACTTATATCCTGAGATATCCCTTTGATCTCTTTTAATGGAAGTCTATGGAACTTGTTGCTAAGGAGCTCTAAATGGTTGCTAGGGCGTGGCTTGATAGCTTCACAATGATCTTGAGACACTGATTGGCCGTCTGAGTAAAATGAGCCCGCCCCTTTGTCTCTACGACACTGGGATCCAGAGTTATGTTCAATATAAAAGCGGTTTCTATGGTGTAGGACGGCCCATTTCATGGGCCGTCCTACACCATAGTAAGTCTATGGGGGCAACTTTGGGCAGCTCCTGCCCCCCAGGGGTGCAACTTTTACCCCATTGTGAGGTATGTTCTTACAGAGCCTGTCAGCCTCTTCAAATGTGGCAAATCACACGTTTCTGCGAAATCCTCGTTTGGAGCTATGAGTCGTCAAAGTTTGTCGCAATGTTAAGCCTATGGGATTTTTTGGAAGTTCGATCGCCCCTAGGGTGAACACCGTACCCCCGATATTTTAAAAAAACTCATAGGACTCTTCTCCTCAATAGGCCGCACGATTTGATGCCTCATTCATGGGTCTGTGACAAAAGCTGCGGGAGGAGGAGTGCGCCAAACTTTTTCCCAAAATAGTAAATGCTGTTGTAGAAAATTTTCAATGGGGAAACTTTGGGCAGCTCCTGCCCCCCAGGGGTGCAACTTTTACCCCATTGTGAGGTATGTTCTTACAGAGCCTGTCAGCCTCTTCAAATTTGGTAAATCGCAGGTTTCTGCGAAATCCTCGCTCGGAGCTATGACTCGTCAAAGTTTGTCGTAATGTTAAGTCTATGGGATTTTTCGGCCGCTTTTTCGCCCCTGGGGCGAACATCGTACCCCCGATCGCTTATAAAAGTCATAGCACACCATTCCCGAATAATTCACACGATTTGATGCCTCATTCGTGGGTGTGTGACAAAAGCTGCGGGACAAGTTACGCGCCAAAAAAGCGGCGGAATAAGAATAAGAAGAATAAGAATAACTAGAATGTACATTTCCAGGAGAAAATGTGAAATGGTGCTTGCAGTGGCAAAACTCACCGCTCGGTTGCTAGGGTGTTTTACATGATTTCATACGAGCCAACAACCATGTCTGTACGATGTTGTGGAGATGAAATATGGCTTCTATATGTTGCAATATGGTTGCTAGGTATCTTCAAATGGTTGCTAAGGTGTGTTTACACAGTTACTATGATGATATTTAAAGACTGGTTTCCCAACAGAAACAAACAAGCAAAGCCCCATGTCTATATGATATTCTGGCTCTGAGATATAGCTCATTTATGTGTTTGTACGGTTGCTAGGGTACTCCAAATGGTTGCTAAGGCTTGTTAATACAGTTTATGGGGTAATATTTAAAGAGTATTTGCACATCTGGGTCAAAAATGTCAAACTCTGTGTTTTTACAATGTTTTGTTGCTGACATATGGCTTGTAAATGTTGTTCAATGGTTGCTAGGGGCCTATAACTGGTTGCTAGGGCGTGGTTATGAAGTTGATATGTCACTACTCATTGGCTGCTTAATAGGACGAATCAAAAGAGCCCAACCCCAAGCCTCTCTGACCTTCTGAGCCAAAGATATGATTTTATAAATGATGTGCCAATGTTAAGTCTATGGGAGATTTTTCGGCAAATTTTTCGCCTGCCAGACGAACATCGTACACCTGATCGCTTATAAAAGTCATAGCACACCTCTCCTCAATAAACCGGTCGATTTGACACCTCATTCATGGATCTACGACAAAAGATGTGGGAGGAGTTGCGTGCCAAAGTTTTGTCTAGGTGAATAGTAATTACAATACTAGAATGTACATTTCCAGGAGAAAATGTGAAATGGTGCTTGCAGTGGCAAAACTCGCCACTCGGTTGCTAGGGTGTGGTACATGATTGCATATGAGCCAACAACCATGTCTGTACGATGTTCTGGTGCTGAGATATGGCTTATTCATGTGTTCAGGTGGTTGCTAGGCGGTTGCTAGGGTATTCTGGGTGGTTGCTAGGGCGTTGCTAGGCGGTTGCTAGGGTATTCTGGGTGGTTGCTAGGGCGTTGCTAGGTGGTTGCTAAGGTATTCTGAATGGTTGCTAGGTGGTTGCTAGGGTGTTCTGGGTGGTTGCTAGGAGGTTGCTAGGGTGTTTTGGTTGGTTGCTAGGCGGTTGCTAGGGTGTTCTGGGTGGTTGCTAGGGCGTTGCTAGGCGGTTGCTAGGGTATTCTGGATGGTTGCTAGGCGGTTGCTAGGGTGTTCTGGTTGGTTGCTAGGCGGTTGCTAGGGTGTTCTGGGTGGTT
Organism: Chrosomus eos; assembly: GCA_036326025.1. Taxonomy (NCBI): domain Eukaryota; kingdom Metazoa; phylum Chordata; class Actinopteri; order Cypriniformes; family Leuciscidae; genus Chrosomus; species Chrosomus eos. The sequence goes on along the minus strand of JAZAVI010000371.1, from coordinate 5,357 downwards.
GCTAGGGCGTTGCTAGGCGGTTGCTAGGGTATTCTGGATGGTTGCTAGGCGGTTGCTAGGGTGTTCTGGGTGGTTGCTATGGTGTTGCTAGGCGGTTGCTAAGGTATTCTGGATGGTTGCTAGAGTGTTGCTAGGTTGTTGCTAGGGTATTCTGGGTGGTTGCTAGGGCATTGCTAGACGGTTGCTAGGGTATTCTGGGTGGTTGCTATGGTGTTGCTAGGTGGTTGCTAGGGTGTTCTGGGTGGTTGCTAGGCGGTTGCTAGGGTATTCTGGGTGGTTGCTAGGGCATTGCTAGACGGTTGCTAGGGTATTCTGGGTGGTTGCTATGGTGTTGCTAGGTGGTTGCTAGGTGGTTGCTAGGGTGTTCTGGGTGGTTGCTAGGCGGTTGCTAGGATATTCTGGGTGGTTGCTAGGGCGTTGCTAGGTGGTTGCTAGGGTATTCTGGGTGGTTGCTAGGCGGTCGCTAGGGTATTCTGAGTGGTTGCTAGGCGGTTGCTAGGGTATTCTGGGTGGTTGCTATGGTGTTACTAGGTGGTTGGTAGTTGTCACAGATGGTTACTATGGAGTTTGTAGCATTTTCTTTGCATGATTTAACACTTAGCTAATCAATACTAGCATGTAGCTATTCACTGCTAGCATGTGTAGCATGTAGCAAGTCCTGTTTGCTAGCATGAGTAAAAAGAGCCAACCCCCATCTCTATACGATGTTTTGCTGCAGAGATATAGGTCTTGCGAAATGGTTGCTAGGGTACTCTGTTTGGTTGCTAGGGAGTGGCTTGGCAGCTGCCAATCATGAAGCTCCAAAGTCAATGTGAATGTATAAACCAACCCCCATCTCTATACGATGTTTTGATGCAGAGATATAGGTCTTGCAAAAATGGTTGCTAGGGTACTCTGTTTGGTTGCTAGGGAGTGCCTTGGCAGCTGCCAATCATGAAACTCCAAAGGCTGCTTGTCAGTATGAATGATATAAACCAACTCCCATGCCTCTGTGACATTCAGAATGGAAGATATCCCTCTTTGGATTTTGGTTGCTAAGGTGCTCGACAATGGTTGCTAGGGCGTGGCCAGTAAGTGTTGAGGTGATTCAGGATTGGCTGTTTGCTGGCCCGAGTCAAATGAGCCCATCCTCATGTTTCTATGGCACTTATATCCTGAGATATCCCTTTGATCTCTTTTAATGGAAGTCTATGGAACTTGTTGCTAAGGAGCCTTAAATGTTTGCTAGGGCGTGGCTTGATAGCTTCACAATGATCCTGAGAGACTGATTGGCCGACTGAGTAAAAGAGCCCGCCCCTTTGTTTTTACGACACTGTGATCCAGATTTATGTTCAATATAAAAGCGGTTTCTATGGTGTAGGACGGCCCATTTCATGGGCCGTCCTACTCCATAGTAAGTCAATGGGGCAACTTTGGGCCACTCTTGCCCCCCAGGGGTGCAACTTTTACCCCATTGTGAGGTATGTTCTTACAGAGCCTGCCAGCCTCTTCAAATGTGGTAAATTACAAGTTTCTGAGAAATCATTGGTCAGTGCTACGAGTCGTCAAAGTTTGTGGCAATGTTAAGTCTATGGGATTTTTTTTACCCAATGATTTGCCCTTGGGGCGAACACCGTACCCCCCATCGCTAAGAAAAGTCACAGTACACTTCTCCTCAATAATCCGCAAAATTTGACGCCTCAATCAGGGGTCTGTGATGTCGGCGTGTATTTTTTAACAGATGATTACTATGGAGTTTTTAAAAGGAGTTTTTATAGAGTTTTTATAGAGTTATTTAGTATGGCACGAGGCCTGCGGCCTCGTGCCTATCGCCCACGGTTGCTAGGGTGCTGTAACTGGTTGCTATGGTGCGGCTATGAAGATTTTAGGCCATTACTTATTGGCTGCTTGATAAAATAAATCCTCTGAGGGAGAGAGAGAGGGCCTGACAGCAGGGCTGTCAGGCCCTTTTCTGTGGGTGTGTGTGAAAACGACAGTTGGGATTTGAATTTTTGAAAGTTCCGCAATGTTAAGTCAATGGGATTTTTTTGGCCGCTTTTTCGTCCGCTGTGCGAACATCGTACACCCGATCTCTTAGAAAAGTCATAGCACACCATTCCCGAATAAGCCGCACGTTTTGACACCTCACTCATGGGTCTGTGACAAAAGCTGCGGGAGGAGTTACGCGCCGAAATTTGTGTGGAAGAATAATAATAATAAAAATAACTAGAATGTACATTTCCAGGAGAAAATGTGAAATGGTGCTTGCAGTGGCAAAACTCGCCGCTCGGTTGCTAGGGTGTGGTACATGATTGCATACGAGCCAACAACCATGTCTGTACGATGTTGTGGAGCTGAGATATGGCTTATTCATGTGTCCAGGTGGTTACTAGGGTACCCTATATGGTTGCTATGGTGTGATTATACAGTTTATAAGATGATATTTAAAGACTAGTTGACAGTCTGAGTCAAAAAAGGCAAACTCCATGTTTCTTCTATTTTCTGGAGCTGAGATATGGGTTGAATATGTTGTTTTATGGTTGCTAGGCTGCCTAAAGTGGTTGCTAGGGCGTAAATATGAAGTTTTTATGTCAGTACTAATTGGCTGCTTGATAGGCCGAGTCAAAAGAGCCCAACCCCAAGTCTCTGTGACCTTCTGGTCAAAAGATATGATATTACAAATTTTGTGTCAATGTTAAGTCTATGGGACTTTTTTCGTCCGATTATACATAGTATATAGATAAAATAATATCATATTTGTATGATATTCTGATGCTGAGATATGGCTTATTTTCCTTATGGCAGACATTTTCCTGAGTTGTTGTTTTATGAAATACAATTTGAAAAGTAGTCCAATTTAAATTATAATTACAATATATTATTACATTTCCATAAGAATGCTACATTTGATCACTAAATTAATGTCAGACATATTTAAAGACCAAGGAGAAGTTGTTTTTATGGTGAAACCTCCTAATATTTGGTGTCTCTGAAAAGTCCTGAATCTGCTCTTCACAGGACACCCAGGTCGTGACATGTATGATGTCAGAGAAATTCTCTAAAATATAATGTCCACTACAGTGGACAAAAGTCTATTCTTGGGACCCAGGAGGATATTTCTTACCTTTGAAAGGTTTGATTTGTCTATGCCAGTATAGGAATATGCTTATATCTGATGACATTGTGTGTATGTTTTCTAGAATTAATGGATAATCTGTATTAATACATTTTCCTGGGCAGAATGGAAAATGTATATTACCACGTGCATGTACAGAAGACGGTGGATCTTTAAGTCGCATACTTTCACATTCAGATAGCTCTCATCACAGGCACTTCCTGTTCAAAGGTGTCACTCCTCACGTTCGAGAAAAACGCAGCTAGTGCTTTTTCCTTTGAGACTCAGTAGGGAGCGCGTTTTAGTCAACCTAGACGACTATGCAAAGTACTAAAGCCCCGCCTCACCCAGTTCGGGTACCGGACCTGGTTGAAACACTCACGCATTAGTGTTTCAACCAGGTCCGGTACCATCTGGGTGAGGCGGGGCTTTAGTTCTTTGTATTCACTTGCTACGCCGCCATGTGTAAAAAATGTCTGTCAACTCGTATCCTTTGCGATCAATATCGCACGTTTGTGAAAATACACACAATGTCATCAAATAAAGCATATATTCGTATACGTTTTGTCAGAAAAGGTTGAATGGTTTTTGAGAAAGGACGGCTACATGTTAATGATTGATTTTTGATTAATATGCGCCATGGAAGGCCGAGTGCGCGAGCGCGCGCGACCGGCTCTGTCTCTCTCTATGCTGGTTCTTTCAGTAACAAGCGCCCAGTCACGAGCGCTGCAGTCAGTTATCTATCACCATTCAAATAAGGCTTTGGTGGCCGCCAAAAAAATAAAATAAATAATAATTAGCTACTTGATAGGCCGAGTCAAAAGAGCCCAAATGCAAGTATTTTGTCTTTCTGATCCAAAGACCTAATCTCACAAATTGTGTGCCAATGTTAAATCTATGGGACTTTTTTTCGGCTGAGCCAACAATCATGTCTGTAAGATATTGTAGATATGGCTTCTATATGTTGCAATATGGTTTCTAGGTGGCTCTAAACGGTTATGTTATTCTGAGTGAACATATATATATATATATAATATATATATATATAGAGGCTATATATATATATATATATATATATATATATATATATATATATATATATATATATATAGCTAGCTAGATTTAAACTAAGTTCCATTTTTATTATAAAGTCATAAGATTTCCTATCACCTGTTTTAATGAGATGTACTAGTTTAGCCTATTTTATTAGTGCATATAATTTTGACGTGAACAAATGCATAGATTCACAGTATTTTAATGATCTCTGCATAACATTTCCTATCATTGTCTGTGATATTTCTGCAAAGAAAATGATTTCTAAGAAACAACGTGTATGTCACTTTAACAGTTGCAGGATCCAAAATGCCTGCAGCACTACACACATAAACGGCGCAGGAGTCGTTTCGCGCTCAAAATGGTTTAAAATTACATTTTCCGTGACCGTGCTTTTTAGACGCGTGTCATAAAATTTTTTATAACAAGTTTCCGCTACCTGACCTCAAGTAATGTGAAGAACAACGAATTTCACACATTTGTAAAAATGCTCTTTAGTGGGTGTGGGTGGCTCTTAAAAGAGCCGTCGTTGCCTTTAAAAGGACATTTGGTGGCTTCAGCTTTGGAGTTCCACCCGCAGACCTTCCCTGAGGTTGCTCAGCAGAAGCTGGTTTCCCTCTGGGCTCAGGTGGACTCCATCGCTAGACAGATGGGCGAGGCAGATGTTTAGGTGTCGAATGCAGCGCATCCGTCTCCCTTCCAAGAAGCCAGTCACCTTCGCGTTAATCCACCGCCGGCCCCGGTCCACACCGCGGCCAGTCCTTCCAGTCTGACCTCTCCAATTCAGACGGGGCAGAATATGAGAGAACACAAACTTGGTCCTTGGTAACATGGTGAAGCATTTGCCCAGGTCCCGCGTTATTTCCCGAAGGAAACCCAGGCGATCGCGGCCCTGCCTGAGCAAACTGTTCCCACCCAGGTGGATGATCACAATGTCTGGCGCTGGAGCTCTGGCCCGAAGACAACGCAGAGCTGGAAGCAGCTGCTCCCAGAGTCTACCTCCTCTGCCATCCCAGGTGATCTCACAGCGCAGATCAAGGTTTTCGTCCAGGCCATTCTCACAGATGTGAGCATGCAGCCTGCGGATGAGTGAACTGCCGACGATCCAGACGCGTGGTTGAACTTGTGCCATCTCAAAGAAGAGTGAGGGAAATGCTATTTACCGCCAGTATTTATGATGAGTGCAGCACGTTTGATTGGTTGTTGTGCA